>WNGS01066681.1:7477749-7505157 GCA_020271785.1 Procambarus virginalis | reverse complement strand
CCCTTATAACTGAACCTCCCTCCCCTTATAACTGAACCTCCCTCCCATTATAACTGAACCTCCCTCCCCTTATAACTGAACCTCCCCTTATAACTGAACCTCCCTCCCCTTATAACTGAACCTCCCTCCCCTTATAACTGAACCTCCCTCCCCTTATACTGAACCTCCCTCCCCTTATAACTGAACCTTCTTCCCATTATAACTGAAGCCCTCTCCTCCCATTATAACTGAGCCTCCCTCCCCTTATAACTGAACCTTCCTTCTGTTATAACTGAACCTCCCTCCTCCCTTTATAATTGAAACGCTCAACGGAATTTTTCTACCCCAAAATATTTTAGTGGTTACAAATTCTTTCCCCACGCTGCTCTCTCCGTCCCACCCATGATGTAATTAATTACTCTATATTACTTAACCTTTAATAAACTCATTTTACCCTTGCTATAAAGTGCTTTAAAAAGTTGCAAAAATATTGCTTGTAAATCCACATCCGCTGTACACTGATTATTTTGCAAAATTTGAACATGTAGCCACAGCGCTAAATTGGCTGATTGTAAACTGCTTTAAAATATTTATGTGTTCAGTATGTTGACAGTGTGTAAGTTACATGTAAACTGTAAACCAGTATGGTCTCCCCAGCCCCACAACGCTGGGGATGGGCAGGACATGTTAACAACGCTGGGGATGGGGAGGACATGTTAACAATACTGGGGATGGGGAGGACACGTTAACAATACTGGGGATGGGGAGGACATGTTAACAATGCTGGGGATGGGGAGGACATGTTAACAATACTGGGGATGGGGAGGACACGTTAACAATACTGGGGATGGGGAGGACATGTTAACAACACTGGGGATGGGGAGGACATGTTAACAACGCTGGGGATGGGGAGGACATGTTAACAACGCTGGGGATGGGCAGGACATGTTAACAATACTGGGGATGGGGAGGACATGTTAACAATGCTGGGGATGGGGAGGACACGTTAACAATACTGGGGATGGGGAGGACATGTTAACAATACTGGGGATGGGGAGGACACGTTAACAATACTGGGGATGGGGAGGACATGTAACAATACTGGGGATGGGGAGGACATGTTAACAATACTGGGGATGGGGAGGACACGTTAACAATACTGGGGATGGGAGGACATGTTAACAACACTGGGGATGGGGAGGACATGTTAACAACGCTGGGGATGGGGAGGACATGTTAACAATGCTGGGGATGGGGAGGACATGTTAACAATGCTGGGGATGGGGAGGACATGTTAACAATGCTGGGGATGGGGAGGACATGTTAACAACGCTGGGGATGGGGAGGACATGTTAACAACGCTGGGGATGGGGAGGACATGTTAACAATGCTGGGGATGGGGAGGACATGTTAACAATGCTGGGGATGGGGAGGACATGTTAACAATACTGGGGATGGGGAGGACATGTTAACAACGCTGGGGATGGGAGGACATGTTAACAACGCTGGGGATGGGGAGGACATGTTAACAACGCTGGGGATGGGGAGGACATGTTAACAACGCTGGGGATGGGGAGGACATGTTAACAATGCTGGGGATGGGGAGGACATGTTAACAACGCTGGGGATGGGGAGGACATGTTAACAATGCTGGGGATGGGGAGGACATGTTAACAATGCTGGGGATGGGGAGGACATGTTAACAACGCTGGGGATGGGGAGGACATGTTAACAATGCTGGGGATGGGGAGGACATGTTAACAATACTGGGGATGGGGAGGACATGTTAACAACGCTGGGGATGGGGAGGACATGTTAACAACGCTGGGGATGGGGAGGACATGTTAACAACGCTGGGGATGGGGAGGACATGTTAACAACGCTGGGGATGGGGAGGACACGTTAACAATACTGGGGATGGGGAGGACATGTTAACAACGCTGGGGATGGGGAGGACATGTTAACAATGCTGGGGATGGGGAGGACATGTTAACAATGCTGGGGATGGGGAGGACATGTTAACAACGCTGGGGATGGGGAGGACATGTTAACAACGCTGGGGATGGGGAGGACATGTTAACAATGCTGGGGATGGGGAGGACATGTTAACAATACTGGGGATGGGGAGGACATGTTAACAACGCTGGGGATGGGGAGGACATGTTTAGTACCTAATTTCATCTTCATAGTTTTCAGCCTAGTGCTTTACCTCGCACTGTATCTAGTGCTACCCAATCCCCCAATATTTGTACCTAGGCCATATTACTTTACCATTGTAATCTTAGATATCATCTGATATAGTTGTTATATTGAGTGCAATATCTTCTGCATTATTCCTTGAAATGATCCTCAAATTGTGCTTCAGTGAACCAATGTATAACCCTGAAATGTTATCCTAATGTACCGAGTAATCTTTGTTCATTATAGTGCACTGTATTGTTATTATTGTGTATTTTTCTTATCTTTGTTTTTGTGTCAAAATTTCTTACAATTCACCTGTAAACATTTTTTGTCAATTTTACTGTAATTTATCTACTTAAAATTATCTGTTAGCTTAAGTACTTGCCCGAAACACTATGCGTGCTAGTGGCTTTACAAGAATGTAAAATCAACTTCACTTCTGTTCCCTCTTAACCCCCCCCCCCCAATGTCCCTTCTTGTATATAAATAAATAAATAAATAAACAATGCTTGGGGATGGGGAGGACACGTCAACAACGCTGGGGATGGAGAGGACAACACTACTAATGGTGAAAATCACCATACATGCTCTGGTAATAGTAATACTCTTGCCATAGTTACCTAAGGGAACGCAAAATAATAGTGCATTGGTATGTTGAGCCTGAAGCCATAGCATAATTATCAAAAGAAGACACCAAGCCGGGAAGGCTATGTAGCACCATCAAATGTGCAGGATATTTAAGCGGCACTAAATATTTCAAAGGATGCCAGTACGAGAACAAAAGCGCGTAAGGCAAATGATATTAAAGGTATCTGATTCACTAATATTTCTATCGAGGGACAAGTGACCGCGAGGGACAGTCAGGAAGCAAGACACACGTTTCGTGTGTCTATGGTGCAGATCATTGTATGGTGCAGAGCATCAAGACGGCGAAGAGTAGAAGGGGAGGCAGACGAGTATGCAGGCCAACCATAATCGAGTTTAGACAGCATGAGAGAGGAATGTAAAGAGAGGAGTGTCCGCCTATCAGCTCCTCAGGAAGTATGGGACAAGACCTTAAGTAAGTTAAGGGCTTTAGAGCATTCAGCTAGAAGGTAAGAGATATGGGGCGACCAAGATAAACGAGTGTCAAAGATTGTGCCAACCAAGACATCAGTCGTGCTGCGACACTTTTAAAAGCCAAATTGAGCAGGGGAAGAGGTGGTGATAGTGTTCCAAGAACCACACAAGACGGGCATTGACCATATGTTCAAAGAGTTTGCAGATGCAACTCTTGAGGGCAATGGGGGCAGAAGTCCTTAGGGGATGTCCCTAGAGACACTGGTTTCCGAATAGGAAGAACAACCGCCTCGAGCCAGTCCTCAGGGACTGACGACAACTCCTAAATGTGGTTATACAGATTCAGTAAATATTGAAATGCGCACAGAGGGAGATAGGGAAGCATCTCATAATGAATGTCATCTGAGCCTATTGCTGTAGTACCGCGGACGGTAGGGACAGACTGGAGTTCAGAGAGAGAGAAGGGATCGTTATAGGGGCAGCTGGGGGATGTGTGTAAAAATCTAAGGGATAAGATTCATGAAGGGGTTTATGAATAAGGTATAGCGAGTACAAACAATATACTCACTACAGTCTCTCATTATCTTAATGGCATAACTAATTAGCACTAACTACACAAGCTATAATCCTATCCCTATTTACAGGTAACATTCTTTCCATCCTGGTTGGAGGAAGCTGAGGTGTAGTCACTGAATATAAGCAAGCGAATTGTGAATAGCTGACAGTACAGTTTCCACAGTCAAGAATGTAGCACTCGGCGTATGCAGTTCTAATCAACCCCAACATGCTACAGCTTCGACACAGAACAGACAGCAGACTAGGACCGCATCGAGCTACAACGCTCTCCCACATAGAGCTCCGCGATTCTGGCCTCACTCAGCTCTTTACTCTGCTCTAAGCTCCGTCTCAACATCCACGACACTGCTGTATCCAAGACTACTAAATAAATATGAAAAACCCACTAAACACTGTGTATCTAATCTACTCAACAATGTAACATAACCGTACGGTACAAAGGAAAGGACGTCTCCCACTGGGTCATCCTGGCTGGACAACCCAGTGGAAGACGATCTGTAATCCAGTGAAGCCTGGATGGACGACCCGTTGGGAGACGACCTGTAACCCAGTGAAGCCTGGAGGGATGACTCGGTGGGACACGACCTGTTTCCCAGTGAAGCCTGATGGAATGGCCCACAGTGCGGTGAAGCCTGGTGGGATGACCTGCAGCCCAGTGAAACCTACTGGGACGACTTGGAGCATGGTAAAAGTGGTATCACCAATAATCAGCCCTGTGAAAGAGGAACTACACCCACAAGCCGAATTTAACAAAGTGACAGTGTGGCACCGTGCTGAAGCTGTGGCTCTTGGTTCGCAGGTGGGCGATATGTTGTAGTGGGCAATGTTGGGTGTCTGGGGTTGACTCCTGCTCCTCCTCGTCAGTGTTATCAGCCAGGTGGTGCACCACCGCTACCCACTTAATTCACAGCGTCGTCAGTAATAGAAGTTCTCCCTCTGTCTCCTTTCTTCATTCTTCCATTTCCTGCTTTTCATATTTTATTAACAAAAATTCCTCTTTTCAGTATTCTTATTTCTCTTACCACCACCAACTCCTGACGGCAAATTTGTGTATGTTGACCAAACCACACACTAGAAAGTGAAGAGACGACAACGTTTTGGTCCGTCCTGGATCATTCTCAAGTCAATTGTTGTCACAATTAACAATTGACTTGAGAATGGGCCAGGACGGACCGAAACATCGTCGTCTCTTCACTTTTTAGTGTGTGGTTTGGTCAACATACTTCAGCCACGTTATTGTGACTCCTCGTCTGCAAATTTGTGTATGATATATTACCTGTTTGTCCAGTATACTGCATGTATGATGCACAGAAAAACCTACTGGCAGTGTCCGTGTATGGATATATAACATATGCCTGTCTGTGTGATGTATATCTTGATAGTATATAATGGGTGTCCCTTACGTATTGCAGTCACGAGAAGAAGAAAATGTATTGGGAGCAACTGGAGCACCGTCGCCGCCTGCTGTACCGGCGAGCGCCTGCCCCCAACGCCTGCTCTTGCTGTGACGAGTATGGCTTTGTCCCACCTGCTGAGCTCTACCCCTGGGCACCTTGGGACACCCTCGACGACAGGTCGGCCACACCCTCATGGCTTCTGTTCTTTTGTGTATAGTTCAGTATGCACCCTTGTGCATACACATTGTTTACTTCATTTAAATAGCCCATATTCATCCTGTGAGCAATAGTGGAAAAGGTTACAGAGGCACATAATGGCCTCAGGAACTGAACCTCAAAAATAATTTGGTTAAGCAAACTATTGTATTGATAAGCTATTTACATAGTTTAATGTTTACATTTATAGTTTTATAGATTAATAGATTAAAGAACTGAACCATAATAATCTCTGAGGTACGATGTGTTTACCCAAACTGGCACACATACATGTACCTGCAAATTTACCTGAATTTACCTGAGGGCCACTAATACTAGTGGCCTCGATGAAGACAAAAATTGTCTTCAATTTGTCAAAAATTGTCTGATGTTCTTTTCCAGCTGTAATTTAGAACCCAGCAGAATTTTTGCATTTATGGCTTCAGCGGGTAGGCGGTTCCACAGGTTTACAACTCTATGGGTGAAAAAGCATCTCCTGTTTTCTGTCCTACATTGTGGTTTGTTGAGCTTGAACCCGTTGTTCTGAGTTCATGTTACATCTGACCATTTGAAGAAATTGTCTGGATCGACATTCTCCAAATTGTTCAGTATTTTAAAGGTTTCGATGAGATCCTATCATGCTACATGATTAGCATGTTTATATCCCTAAACATGGTCCATAGAATTACCCAAAGCTACCCAAAATCTGCTAGTATTATGTAAGTAATGAAGAAATATGGTATATTTACACACTATAATGTTGGTGCTGAATGCAGGACATGATCAGACCTATTTTTACTCTGAACTAATCTAATTTCATAACGAAATTAGAAGTAAATATGTGGCAGGTGACGCCATAGGAAGTCGAGGGTCCAAGCGACAATGTTTAGAGCGACTTATCCAAGATATATTGTGGCCTGGAGAGTGTTTGCTGTATATCAGCCTACTGTACACAGTGATTAGTTGTGGCACTTCTTTGCTCAAATTGTCACAAATTTAATTGGTGATACAGTGGCCCCTCCATTTACGAATTTAATCAGTTCCCAGAGATGGTTTGTAACTCGAAAATTCGCAACCCGAAACAAATTTTCCCATAAGAAATAATGTCAATTGAATTAATCCATTCCACACTACCAAAAATATTAACTTCAAAATACATTTTATACCTAATAAACACAAATATTTAGTACTATAGTATGTACAAGTTATAGCTTACCTTTATTGATGATTCTTGTTGGCGTATGGAAGATGGTGAGGAGGAGGGGAGGAGGAGAGGTGTTAGTGTTTGGAGGGGAGTCCCCTTCCATTATAACATCTGGCAGTGATGACTTCTCATCACTGAATGATTTATAGCCCATTTAATCAGATATCCCTTTTAAACATTGTGAGAGGTCAGCTACTTATGTTCCATATGTATGAAGGGTGTTAAAAGGTCTTGTGCCCTTAATGTTAATAGAACTGTTTCTTAGTGTACTTATTGCACCTCTAATTTTCATCTGGGAGATTTGGCACAGTCTACCATGCCTCCAGGTTTCGTAAGGACTTATTTCTGTGCTATAAATGTACAGTTTGCAAAGTTTTAAGCGATCCCAGTAATTTGGATGTTTTATTGAATGGATTCAGGCAGTAAAAGTTCTCTGCCCATTCTCCAGGTCAGCAACTTCTCCAGCTTTGAATGGGCTGTTTCTTTGCAACAATATTCTGCCCTAGTATTTCCTTTGAAACTCCACAAATAAAATAAATTTGTATTCAAATTTTTTTTAATTATATACATTTACCCTGTACTGTATTTGGAAATTACCTTAGATTATTTACACTTCATTCGATATTTAGTTATAAAGAAGCAGGACAAAAACATACGGTATAAATTTGATAAGTGCACTTAAATTTGGTACTGTATGTGATTCTATAATTGTCATTTCAGATACTGGGCAGGAGGGCAGTTTTATGCTCCAAGTGCGGAAGACTCGTCCAACGCATCACGTTCTGTGCTACTTGGTACTACCACGCCTCAAGGTCAGGGGCCACTGTGGCTCCCCTGGGGCAGTGGTTGGGGTGCTCACAGTGGCACAGCAGCTCAGCAGCACCAACAACAGCAACAACAGCAACAACAACAACAACAACAACAAGCAGTAATGCCAGTGGAATCCACAAATGCCACCACACCTTCCAATGGGGAGAATGGTCAGAGGTAATAATAATAATAATAATAATAATAATAATAATAATAATAATACTTATACCACAAAATAGCTTATTTCATGTGAAAATGTGAGTGAAACTAGTTACAGTGGGGCTTCAATTTACGATGGTAATCCGTTTCCAGAGACGTATCCTAAGTCGAAACGATTTTTCCCATAAGAAATAAAGGGAAATGAATTAATCCGTTCCTGACTCCCCCAAAGAATTAACTTAAAAATAAATTTTTATACCTAATTCACCCAAATCTTCACTACAAAAGTATGTTCAATATTACTTACCTTTACTGATGACTCCTGTTGGTGTATGGAAGATGGTGAGGAGGGGGGAGGAGGAGAGGTGCTACTGTTTGGAACGGGAGTCCTCTTCCATTATAACATCAGGCAGTGATGATTTCTCTGGGGTACACTCTCCTACGTTTTGCCTGCATACCACTAGGACCTGGTTGTGGTTCACTGCTTGTTTGTCTCACTAAAAATTTGTCTAGCGACACTTGTTTTTCCCTTCGTTTTAACATTTGTCGGTAGTGATGCATCACAGTGTCATTGAAAAGGTTAAGGCAACAGCTTACAGCAGCTTAATTTAGGCGACTTGTTTCAGCAAAAGTTTGCAGTTCTTCCCATGCTGCACACATTTTCTTAATTTTTGAGGAAGGTATATTCTGTACTGCCTCTATGGTCATCCTCACGTGTGTTTTTATATGTTGACCCTTACCACTGACTTTCTTGGGACCCATGGCTTTTATATAATAATCAGTTTTATGTTCGCAAAAATCAAAATATCACCAAAAAATAGAATTTCTTTTAAGCGTGATTGTCACTAAGCAGGCAACTCTAGTAAACTGAGGCAGGTCAGCCCACACGACCGGGAACCATGCGCTCGGTTGACCTGAACGTGTATCAACAAATATCGTTAGTCGACGACACTATCGTAAGTCGAGGTGCCACTGTACATGATATGCAATGATAATTACATGATATTAAGTAAATATTTCTTTAGTCTTTCTTTTAAACTGGGTGGGAGACATACAGCTTTTAATTACATTTGGGAGGTCATTCCACAATTTGGGACCCTTGATTTGCATTGCATTTCTGCTTTGGTTGAGTCTCATTCTTGGAATATCAAATAGATTTGTTTCTCGTGTGGTGACGGTGAGTTCTATGACAGCCTTCTAAAAAATACTTAAGGTCAGGATTGGCATTGCAATTCAGTTTTATAGATATAGAGAACACTTATGAGTATGTGCAGAGACTTGATATTTAACATGTTCAAGGATTTCAGTAAGGAAGCAGAGTGGTGTTTGGAACTGGAATTTGTAATTGCTTTAATTGCTGATTTTTGAGTAATTAAGGATTGGAGGTAATTAAAGGTGGTGGATCTCCAGGCACAGATACCATAGCTGAGATAATGGATAAATGAGTGAATAATACTCAGTAACTAGGGCAGGGTGAGGAACATAGTATCTGACTTTGAAGAGAATGCCTACTATTTTAAAAACCTTT
This sequence comes from Procambarus virginalis, assembly GCA_020271785.1. Taxonomy (NCBI): domain Eukaryota; kingdom Metazoa; phylum Arthropoda; class Malacostraca; order Decapoda; family Cambaridae; genus Procambarus; species Procambarus virginalis. Next base: position 7,496,069 of record WNGS01066681.1, on the reverse strand, counting down.
TTAGTAATGCAGTATTTAGGCCATTATTGTTATCAAGAATTCTCGGCAGAACTTATCATATTGTTTCATTTTAATTTGTTTAATTTGGGACAGCACAAGTGATTTGAAGAGTACAACCATTGTGATGGAATCCTTGGATTTGAAAGTTCTCGTAATACATCCTATCATTTTTCAGGCTGACAATATTTGCTTGATTATGCTCCCTAAACATTAGGTCGTCAGACATCATTATTCTCAAACCCTTTAATTGCTGCCTTCCTACTATGGTCAAATCTAATTGTGTTTTGTACCCTGTATTATGTTTAATGTCCTCATTTTTACCATACCTGAGTACCTGGAATTTATCACTATTAAACATCATGTTATTTTCTTCTGCCCAGTCAAAACCTTTATTAATATCTGTTTGTAGGTTTTCAATGTATTCAGCAGAGGTAATTTTCATGCTGATTTCTGGGGGGAGCCCCTTTGGCTCCCTGGAGCTATCCAGAATGATATATGAATGTATTAGACCCTGGCATCAGTCAAGCGAATGGAGTTCTTAGGCCTACTTGGGACCCCGAGCCAGAACCTTGGCCCCCCTCAGAGAGGCACGAGGAGCAATGGCCAATAGAAACCCCTGAACCCCTGTGTGGTTGGAGGCATTCTATGTCTGCCATCGACGGGGTCAGGCACCCAGAAAGGTAGGTGCCCCAAAACAAATCCTGTCTGGTTAAAAAAGTGTTACTGAAAGCCGAACTGCTGGACAAGAGCCAAATTCATGAAGCAGTTATGCAAGTACTTACGAATGAGTACATCTTTCCTCAAGTTTTGACGTCTTTGGTTACATTTATTAAACAGTTTACAAGCATGAAAACTTCCCAATCAACTGTTATTATTATTATAAACAGCCTCATGGTGCTTCGGAGCTGATTAACTGTTTAATGATTGTAAACAAAGCCACCAAAGATTGAGAAAAGATGGACAGGTTCGTGAGTGCTTCCGTAACTACTTCGTGAATCTGACCCCAGAACTCTCCAAAATGAAAAAGGAGCAAATGAGCATGACCTCACAACCATTACCGCGCCGCTGTCTGTGCAGCCCCCCCCCTCCCTGGAAGGGGCAAGGGGGAGCCCCAAACCCCCGTGCCGGCTATCCAGACCCCCAGTTCTGTGGTTGATGTGAGACCTGGTGGTCGTGCAACTCTGGCTCCAGACTTGTTCCAGTGCTGTACCTTGTGGTGTGGTCCTGTCCTGTGATGGTGTACGAGCCAGGAGTATTTTCACCAGTACTCTGGCTGCATGCACCTAGGGTTATCTTCCCTAGGTGCCCTATAAGTACTACCCTTGTGGCTTGGGGGTTATCTTCCACAAGTCGCTTGAGACTTACCTATGCCGTGGAGTTTTGCTGCTTGGCGATTGCCCACCCTTGGAGACAGCTGGGGTGTTTCATGCACCTCGGTTTGCCTCTAGGTAGGAGGTAGCTTCGTCACTGAGAGGGGCACAAGGTACAATACAGTGCAGCTTGTTTTCACCATAATACAGCAGCCAGCTCTGTTCCGCCTGGAACGTTGTACTCGTGCTGGGTTTTTCTTTTCCTTTTGTTTTCTGCCTGGTGGAGGGTCTGCCTCTTGGTGTTGTTGACACTTATTATTTTGTATTCTTGGTGGTCCTCCACCTAGGTCCCTGTTTGTGTGTACACGTCCCAGAGGTTCAGCTATTAGTTGTTTGCTTGGTAGTTTGAAGCACTGGTTAGCAGTACCTTGCCTGGGCTTCCCTTAGCAGTGGACTGGAATGAGGGGGACCAGTGGGTCCCCCTCATTCCAGGTTTTCCAGTGGCTTCAGCCTTTTCTTTTGAGGTGGAGGGTTTGGAAGATGGCTTGACCCCAGGTCCTGATGTGAAGGTTCCTGTGGCGGGGAAGGGGCTGACTTGGGGGGCCCCGTTTGACCCTGTACCATCAGGTACCAAAACCCCGTTTGGGTTTTGGTACCCTCTGAGCAGGGCTTGTTGTTGCAGGGGGGCGGGGTTTTCTTATCCCCCCCCCCCCTCCTTGTATGAGTTTGATATTGCGTCATCCCATCCCTGGGTTCGGTTCCGGGTTCCCTTGGATACTTCGGTCCTGTCTTTCCGGAGATTTTTGGCCTCCCGCAACCTGCCTCATGAGGTACGGGTGGTCATGCGGTGTACCTCCTGTGCGACTCAGATTACACCTCAATAATGGATCTTGCCTCTTTTAAGTTTGTTTCTTCTTTTCCTTACTGGGTGCATTACGAGGTTCCGGATTTGGTTGGCAGACTGTTCTAACTTTTCGTTGGGGGCATGGCATACGTTCTGTTGGTCCCGCATGCTTGAGTCGCGAGAGGCCCTTACGGTTGTTCAAGTTTACTTGGGGGGTGAGTTTAAGCGCCTCAATGTGTGTTTGTTCCCCCCTGCTCTTCCTCGGGATGTCGGCCTGGTACATCTTCACGTGTAGGTTCCTTCCCTTTTGGCTGCCCTGGATGCTGATGACTTGCTCGCCCATGGCCATTTGGCTTCAGTCTTGCGTTTCTTTTCCCTTTTCGAGCTGACTTCGGACTGGCTTGAGGAGAACATGGAGGCGCTCGGGGCCAATCCTGGGCCTTGTGCACTGATCTCGGTGGTGCGGGCGTCGGCTGCTCTGTTGAAGCTGTTTGCACTGATCCTGCTGGAGGCGGTGTTTCTGTTCTTTGCTTCTTGTCTCGTGTGCCAGCAGGTGGTGCTCGCCCCATTCTTGGAATCTGCTTGGGCCCTGGCTCTTAGGTTCTCTACACCTTGTTGTCCTTTGCTGTTTGCAGAGTCTGCGGTGGTGCAGTGTCTGCAGGTGGCTTCATCTAGTTGTCGTCCCATGTCGGAATTGTTGGTTCTCCAGGGGAGCCCGTGGGAGTCTTCTCGGAAGGGTTGGGCCAGGGCTCGGGATTCCTCCTGTCGTGGTAGACCAGTGGTGCCAGTTTCGGGGCCGACGCAGCCTTCGGAACCAACGACGACTGGTCGGCACGGTGATCGCTCTGCTCGTAAGTCGGGTTCGTGTAAGGGGTGTCGGCCCTTTCACGGTTCATCCCATTGGCAGGGTGATAGGGGTAAGCTCGCGCTGTTTGCTCATGCCTGGTCCCATAATTTATGGGCTTTTTGGGTTGTTTCTTGTGACCTGTGGTGGCATTGGGATGCCCCTGCTCCTCTGGAAGGTTCAAGGCTGGCGGGACAGGCCTCTTCTCCTGCGTTCTGTCAGGTCATCTTGGAGTGGGTTCGCTTGGGTGTGGTCGAAACGTCCTCGTTCCTCAGGTGGGTTTACCGCCAGTTTCTGGTTCTGAAACGGGACTACACAGACCTGTGGTTCATTCTAGACTTGTCCCGTCTGAATCCCTGGATTCCTTGCCCCTCCTTCGGATGACCACTCTGTCCCAGGTCCGGCTTTTTTTGGAGCCGGGCGCTTGGATGGTATCCCTGGATCTCCAATACACGTCCCGATTCATCCGGGGTTCAGAGACTGGCTCGGTTTTGTTGTGGGGCGTCAGGCTTACCACTTTCGTTGTCTTCCATTCGGCTTGAATCTGGCATCTCGCGTGTTCACATGCCTTACCCAGGTTGTGGTGGCCCGTATGCATCTCTTAGGGGTTCAGGTTCTGGCCTACCTCAATGACTGGCTGGTATGGGCTCCCAGCCAGTCCGTGTCTGCTCACCAGGGATTTGGTTCTTTCCCAGCTCGCCGGGTTGGGGTTCCTGGTGAACTGGAGGAAATCCCATCTGGTTCTCTCTCAGGTTCGGTCTTGGCTGAGTCTTGTGTGGGACTCTCGGACCGCTTCCTTGTCTCTCCCTCCGGCGGCTCTGCTGTGGCTGTGGTCCCGCCTTCGCTTGTTTCTGGGGGGCTCCTGGGGTCACGCCGTAGTTGTTTGAGGGTTTGTGTGGGAATCTGAACTTTGCCGTAATGGTTTACCCGCTGGGCCGGGTTTGGCTTCAATGGCTGTTCTGGTTCCTTCGGGAACATCCCTTCTGCCTCTCTCGCGATCACTGGGTTTGGCTTTTGGGTGTCTTACATCGGCTGCTGTGTCGCTGGCTTCCTCTTCGGGGTTTCCGGGGTTCAGTGCCTTGGTGCCTACATGACCCCTCACTCAGTGTGTTGATGGAATGCGTCATTTCTTGGCTGGAGCTTGGTGACCAGTGCTCACTAGGCCGGCCAGGGGTGGTGGGGTCCGTCCTTCCATTGGGCACAGCACGGTGTGGGAGTTTGCGGCCGTGTGGATGTTGCTCCGGAGGTTCTGGTCACAGTGAAATACGTTAAGTTATATCCTTATGTCTTAAACTGCCTTGAATTGTAAAATTAATAAAATTCCTATAGAACTTTAGACATCCAGAGTGCAAAACTTTTACAATTAAAGATTACTATTGTAGATGTTGCCCTTTTCTTGCAGTGAAGATACTCGGGCGCAAGTGACAGGTGTCTTACTACGCCCATTTCTTCCCCGGGGTCTGGAAAGTCGTTTGGGCCTCCGCCGCCAACATCCTACCAGCCACCATAATCGCCGACCACTCTCAGACCCTGGTGTGGTACTTCAGCTACCCCGTTACCCACCACCATTCACAGAAGCCTACCTTCCACCCATGGCATACCAGGAGGCTTTCCCACGATACATGTGGGGCCCTCCACCTCCATACTCTCAGCCAACCTCTGCAGAAAATCTAGCCATGCAGCTGTCGCCACATCATCACCCAAATTCACCAACCTCCCCTGCAGCTTTACAAGGATTAGTAGCTCAGGCCATACGATCTTCCCCAGCTCGTCGTCCCCCTACCCTAGCAGACTTAATGAATGGTCCTGCTAGTCCCACAAGTAACACACTTTCTTCCCCCAGTGATGATTCAGAAATGCTCAGCTCCCCTTGTCAAAATCAGCGCATGACCCGTGGTCGCCACAAAGGTGGGCCAGCTGAGCAAGGAGGAACTCTATGTGGGTCCAGTTCACTCCCTTCCAGGCATCGCAATAGAAGACTTCCATTAGGTCATGTCAAATCTCTTGGAGATGTGAATGAACACAAACATGATGAACCACTAGAGGTTATATTCTGTGATGGAAAAGACATTACACCTCTAGATAAATTTCATTCTCAGGTCGATGTACCTCGTGAGGCATACCGCAGTAAGCACATCAAGAGTATTAGTGATCCCAAAGTGGTATATACTAGTGGAAAAGTTGAGCAAGAATCAGAACTGTACTTTGCTGATGTCTCATCATGCATATCAGTGAGACAAGATACAGATGAGATACTGTACTATTCAGAACCAACCAGCTCTGCTAGTCAGAACACCCCATCTCCAAGTGACAAGGAGGTGTTAGATGCCTCTTTAAATCATACATATGAGCAAGTTCGTGAGAAGGATGATGATAGTTCACATCATGCATCTGATGATACCATGATTGTTCACACATCATCATCTGATCATAGTCTTGCTGCAGAGACTGAGAATACATACAGTGTTGTATCTCCTCTGACAGATATGTCTAGTACATCTCCAATGATAACTGATACTGATGCATACTCATGTTACACACCTACTACTTCTGGTCCTTCTCCATCTTCTCCAAGTCAGAGAGATAACACTCCATCAACACCCCAGCCATCGTTCAACCAGAACCTAGCCATCCACTCAATCAGACAGTTCCATCCCCTCCATCCCTTACATCCTCTCCACCACATGCGCCACATACACCCTGGAGTAAGGACCCACCTTAATGACAATGATCCTCTCCCTTCCCAACTCAGTGATCGCCCAGATGGAGAGGTTGAAACTGAACACAGCTATGAGACACTACCAGGTTGTGATGGAGACACTGCTACCACACCAGTATCTACCACTTCTATAGAACTCAAACAGGAAGCTCCATCTCATTTACCAGATGATTCAGATCTGAATGGAAATGAACTCTGACTGAAGCTATTGTTCATATGGGCCCTTCTATGGGTGACAGCTCTGCCTCTAATCTCCCAAAATCCACAAGGCCTTCCAGAGCAAACTTATCATTGCCTCTCCGCCGGGTCTTATCTTCTTCAAATGCCAATACAGAAGAGATCTTGGAAGATACTCCTACCCCAGATTCTGAAATGATTTCTCTAGATCAAGGTAGGAATGGAGGAGGTAGACGGACAGGAGAGAGAATATCATATCACAGTTCTGAGCCCAGCACTCCAGCTGAGAGAAGAATACACTCGGTTCAAGATCTTTTGTATACTCTAAAATCAGTGAATGTTTAGAAGAAACTTTATGATTATTGAATATACAGTATATTAGAGACGAAGTAGTTTGAGATAGTAAATAATGCAATTCTGACTGAAGAAATACTGGTATTTGACTGATTTTTAGTCTGTATGATCGCTATGTGGTGATTAGTGTGTAATTATATGGTGTAATACACATCATACATTTCTGTATGGCTGGATGTTTAAGTTGCTATGAAATTATATAAGTGAACTACATATAATATCAAAGAGTGGAGTGTTGATATTCTCACTAATGGTTCATATGTGCTGCACAATGTTGCCACATGAATAACTGAGTAGGATTTTGATACAAGTTTTATAACGGTGTAATTCATTACCACAACTGAGCCAAGCTCAGACGCTCAAACCTTCTTTATGAAAAACATGGTTACAATGAGTTAAAGGTGGTATTTTATAGTAATGATGATAAGCTGATAATGGTTACCGTAGTTCCTTGTACAGTTATCTATATTTAGTACATGTTATCTTCTTTTACCCATTCATTCATGAGTACTGCATTTGTATTTAAAAATCTTTTTAAATGTATTGCATTATTTATATTGAAATATTGACATGAAGCCATTTTGCTTTAGGGTATAATTTAATGGGTAAATTAAATAGACATGACACTTCATGCGAAGATCCCCCTGCAGTGGTCAATGATGCAGTACTGCACACCACATACTGTATTTGCTTCCTTATAAAATTAAAAAAAAATAATTTATAATAATAATAATAATAATAATTTGTATTCAGGTAAAAGTACATACATATAAAATGAGTTACAAACAATGTTGGATTTCTAGATAGAGCTAGTACATACTAGGCCTAAAACCACTAATATGCACAGCATTTTTGGTAAGATGTGGTAAAAACTCTTCAAAACTAAGACTTTAAACTAATTAAGATCAAAAGAATGAATTGAACTGAAAAAGGGGGGGGGGGGAAGAATGACAATAATTACATGTTGGATGGAACAGCAGAAGTAATTTGAACTAAATAAACAGTCTACAATTTTTTTTTTTTGTCTTTTATACATGTTTTTATACAAGTTTATACAAGGCAGATATCAGCAGTTATACAAGTTGGTCAATAATCAGTATTGTTTGAAAATAGCAATAGGTTGACATTTAATGGGTAAGGTAGGTTACATGGAGTTGATTAGATAGTACTGTAATTGGTTTTTCTCTTAAACTGGTTGAGAGAGGAACAGTCTTTGATGTGATTATGAAAGTCATTCCACATTTTGGGTTCCTTGATTTGTAGAGCATTTCTAGTTCGGTTAAGTCACACTCTTGGAATATCAAATAGGTATTTGTTTCTAGTGTGGTGCCCATTGATTCTTTTACAACTTTCTAAGAAGCATTTAAGGCCAGGATTGGCATTACAGTTCAGAGTTTTATATATATATATATATATATATATAGAGTACACTTAAGAAGATGTGCAGCGACTTAATATCTAACATATTCAAGGATTTAAGTAAGGGGGGCCAAGTGCTGTTTGGGGCCAGAGTTTGTTTTTGTTCTAATAGCAGATTTGTGTTGAGTAATTAGAGGACGTAGATGTTATCTTGAGATCTTGAGGGTATCTTGAGATGATTTCGGGGCTTAGTGTCCCTGAGGCCCAGTCCTTGCTCAAGCCTCCTTTTTGTTACACACCCCTATGAAGCAGATCGTAGCAGCTGTCTAACTTCCAGGTACCTATTTACTGCTAGGTGAACAGGGACATCAGGGTGAAAGAAACTGTGCCCATTTGTTTCCGCCTCCACCAGGGATCGAACCCGGAACCTTAGGACTACGAATCCGAAGTGCTGTCCACTCAGCCGTCAGGCCCCTTAGTAGTAGAACCCCCAAGTAGAACCCTAAGCACAATACTCCCCCATTACTACTTGGGGTAGTAGAACCCCCAAGTAGAACCCTAAGCACAATACTCCCCCATTACTACTTGGGGTAGTAGAACCCCCAAGTAGAACCCTAAGCACAATACTCCCCCATTACTACTTGGGGTAGTAGAACCCCCAAGTAGAACCCTAAGCACAATACTCCCCCATTACTACTTGGGGTAGTAGAACCCCCAAGTAGAACCCTAAGCACAATACTCCCCCATTACTACTTGGGGTAGTAGAACCCCCAAGTAGAACCCTAAGCACAATACTCCCCATTACTACTTGGGGTAGTAGAACCCCAAGTAGAACCCTAAGCACAATACTCCCCCATTACTACTTGGGGTAGTAGAACCCCAGGCACAGGTACCATAATTGAGATAAGGATCGATGAGAGAATAATAGAGCATTACAAGGGCAGGGTGAAGTACATAATATCTGATTTTAGAAAGAATGGCAATAAACTTTTTTAGCTATATTTTGAATGTGGCCCTGAAAATTCAGCTTGTTATCAATGAGAACACCAAGAATGTACTATCTACTTTGTTATTAATTTGGATATTGTTAATTATTAAATTAATTTGATATGAAGATTTATTACCAAATAAAATATAGACGGTTTTGTAAATGCAGGCGAAGAGTCACAATAACGTGGCTGAAGTATGTTGACCAGACCACACACTAGAAGTTGAAGGGACGACGTTTCGGTCCGTCCTGGACCATTCTCAAGTCGCTTGTGATGAGGAGGTAGAGAACGGGAAATAAATAGGCAAGAGAGAGGTGAGGAGGAAAGTAAGGTGTAGAGAATAGTAGTAATAATGAGAACTGCAGAAGGCCCATTGGCCCATACGAGCCAGCTCCCATTATAACCACCGAAGGAAAGGTAATAGGAATAAGCAGAGGATAGCAAGGAAGCGTAGGAGAAGACAATGAACAGAAAAAGGGGAGAAGAGAGAAAGAAAAGGAAAGAGAAAGAAAGATAAATGGAAGAGGTAAGCTTATGTTAAGTCACGTTTGTTAGAAAGATTAGAGCATTTGAGTATGTACTGTGAAAGGGAAGAGTCCACAGCAACAAAGCCAGGACTCAAGTTCATGTTGGGTACATTGTGTATAAGAGCCGATTCTACAAGACGGCGTCTGTGAAGAGTAGAGGCAGGAAAGATTATTTTGGAGGAAGACCAATCAATGGGATGATTAGAATCCCTCACATGGCAGAAGAGAGCATTGTTAGTGTCTGCAGACTTAACACTTCTCTTGTGTTCTTTAAGTCTGTCATTCAGTGTACGGCCAGTTTCGCCAAAGTATTGGAGAGGACAAGAAGAACAGGAAATAGAGTAGACACCAGCAGCATTAGAAGCAGGAGGAGCAGTGTGAACTAGATTGCTACGAAGTGTGTTAGTTTGTCGAAAGGCGAGTTTAATGTCAAGAGGACGAAAGGTATTGGTAAAAGTTTTGAGTTCAGATATGAAGGGAAGGCATAGTACAGTGCTACTAGTGTTGGAAGCAGGTTTAGGATGAAAGAAATTTCGTTTAGCTTGAGAGTAGGCAGAGTTGATGGAATGCAAAGGATAACCAAGGCGAGAGAAAGATTTGTAGATAAAGGAAATTTCAGAATCAAGAAACTGAGGGTCGCTGATGCGTAGAGCGCGGAGGAAGAGAGAGACGAAGACACTTTTCTTAACAGAAGGAGGATGGTAGGAAAAGAAGTGAATGTACATGCCACTATGCATGGGTTTACGGTAGACAGAGAAAGAGAACCCAGACACAGAGCTGTGAACATGAACATCAAGAAAAGGAAGGAGGGAATTAGATTCCCACTCAACTTTGAAATGGATAGTAGGAGCCAGATTGTTAAGAGAGGCGAGGAAAGGCTGGAAAAGATTAAGGTCATGAGGCCATAAAGCAAAAATGTCATCAACATAGCGAAGCCAGAGAGAGGGACGAGTATCAATAGAAGGAAGAAGAACAGTTTCGAAGTATTCCATGTAGAAATTAGCAAGAACAGGGGAGAGAGGGGAACCCATAGCGACACCGAAAGTTTGAGTGTAATATTTACCGTTAAAAGAGAAAGAGTTAGAGTTAGAGTTAGATTTGTAAATGTTAAGGGTTTTGTAAATGTTAAGGGTGAGTTCGTTATAGCAGTTAGCCAAAGATGGACTACATTTATTTCAGTATTCACTGTGTCATTCAGAATAAGAGGGTCAGGACTGGAGAAAATGAAGGTTGTGTTATCAGCAAATACAATTTGCTTGAAATGTTGAGAGGCATTTGGAAGGTCATTAATGTAGATGAGGAAATAGGAGAGGACCAAGTATACTGCCCTGTGGAACACTAATGTTGATGGGTAGGGTAGGAGAAATGGAATTATTCACAGAAACATACTGGAGCCTGTCACTAAGGTAAGACTGAAGGTATTGGAGGAAGTGACCTCCGACTCCATAATGAGATAATTTACGAAGAAGGTTGTGGTGGTTAACAGTGTTAAAAGCCGTACGTGGGTCAACAAATAACCCAACGTGGAACTCATTTTTTCAAGAGCTGCATGTATCAAGTTAATCATATTAATCATTGCATCATTGGTGCTTTTCTTGGGTCTGAAGCCATATGGCAANCCCATGTCTGTGAGTCACCCACACCCCCTCCCATGTCTGTGAGTCACCCACACCCCTCCCATGTCTGTGAGTCACCCACACCCCCTCCCATGTCTGTGAGTCACCACACCCCCTCCCATAGACTCCCAGTACAGTCCTCTCGCTGCTCTCGCATTGAGAGTAATTGGATTTCAAGCCGCCATAATTATAGTGTTTATTGTGCGTGAGTTTTAGTGTGGCCGGCATACAGAGAATAGTTTCCTATACAGTTGGATATAATGTGTTGTTGCCACCCATACTCCTTACTCTCTTCTCAATATCAACAACATTTGTTACATATTTTTCTGGGAATAATTTTTGTTTTGTTATGTAATGATGTTTTGTGGATAGTTGCTTCGATATTTTTAATGGGTGTGTATATGTGTACTTTGTTGGATGAAGACGCTAGCAGCTGTCCACCGCCCAGGTACTACTTGCTGGTACATGAACACAGGCTTCAGGTGAAAGAAACTCTCTCTGCTTATTTGTTCTGCCATCAGCCGGGATTTGAACCGGACCCTAGGATACGAGTCCAGAGCGCTTGTTCCACTCAGCTATCAGGCCCCATGTGAGGAGCTGTGGGTGTGTGGTACTCACCTATTCTGCTTGCGGGGGTTGTGCTCTGGCTCTGTGGTCCCGCCTCTCAAACGCAATCAACTGGTGTATAGGTTCCTGAGCCTACTGGGCTCTGTCATATCTACATTTGAAACGTGTATGGAGTCAGCCTCCACCACATCACTACCTAATGCATCCATCCGTTAACTACTCTGAACTGAAAAAGTTCTTTCTAACGTCCCTTTGGCTCATTTGGGTACTCCGTCTCCACCTGTATCTCCTTGTTCGAGTACCACCCGTGTTAAAAACTTATCCTTATCTATCGGTCAATTCCTCTGAGAATTTTGTAGGTAGTGATCATGTCTCCTCTTACTATTCTGTCTTCCGTGTCGTGAGGTGCATTTCACACAGCCTTTCCTTGTAACTCATGCCTCTTAGTTCTGGGACTAGGTCTAGTGCATACCTTTGAACTTTTTCCAGCTTCGTCTTGTGCTAAACAAAGGTACGGGCTCCATGCGGGGGCTGCATACTCCAGGATTGGTCTTACATATGTGGTATACAAGGTTTTGAAGGATTCCTTACACAGGTTCCTGAAGGCTGTTCTGTGTGTGGGGTGTGTGTGTGTGTACTCACGAGGATAACTAAGAATTTAATTAATGTTTGCCTCAAAAATAATCGTGACATGTTTAATATTAACATTATTTAAATGGTTTGGGCTTTAATTAACAGGTGCTTGGAATATGGCGTTCTCTTCTCCCCTCACTTTACCATTGTCTTCCCCTCAGAAAGCCAGCAGTCTACTCTATCCTTCACTAACATATAAATAACTTTACTAAGCATTCACAATCACTAACCATTGCCTATAGCTGGCCTAGAGGTGGCGGGTTGTGTGGGGACAATGTGGCTGCCAGCGGCTGCTCACCGCCCACAACACCACTACTGTGAGAGGGGACCAAAATGAGTTCAGAATGTAAGCAAGAGTTGGGGGGAGTCTAGGAAGAGGGGAGAGTGTGTAGGAGAGAAGTGAGAGGGGGACACAAAGGAGGAGGGTCAGGGAGGGTGAGAGGGACCATAGTCACCTATGAGAACCTGACCCCAGGTGGGGGGGGACACCCTCGTAGAGTAGCAGGTAATGGCCTGTTACATGCAGGTTGAGTAATTAGTCCTGCTCCAGGGGCTCACTCTCTGATATTTGATGCTATGCCAGCCTATGTTAATATGATGTGTGGGTATGTGCTCACTTAATGGGTTGCGAGCTTCGTCTCTATGGCCCGCCTCTCAAACATCAACTAGTGTTCAGGTAGTTGAGCTCATTGAGTATATCATGAGCTTATTGAGCTCATGTCTACTTTTGAAGCTGTGTGTAGCGTCTGCCCCCCCCCCCCGCTTCACTTATTAGTGCATTTCTTTTGTTCACTGTGGATACCTAGGCTAGTAGACACTCTGGACATCTGGACAAGTAGACACTCTGGACATCTGGACAAGTAGACACTGTGGACATCTGGACAAGTAGACACTGTGGACATCTGGACAAGTAGACACTGTGGACATCTGGACAAGTAGACACTGTGGACATCTGGACAAGTAGACACTGTGGACATCTGGACAAGTAGACACTGTGGACATCTGGACAAGTAGACACTCTGGACAAGTAGACACTGTGGACATCTGGACAAGTAGACACTCTGGACATCTGGACAAGTAGACACTGTGGACATCTGGACAAGTAGACACTGTGAATACCTAGAGTAAAAATTGTGACAGTAATATGGCCATAAGGTTAATATATTAAGAGCCGTTGCCAGGTGCGGGAACAACAGTGAGTGACCTCACCACACGCGCCACCATCGCGCGGGAACAAGTGAGTGACCTCACCACACGCGCCACCATCGCGCGGGAACAACAGTGAGTGACCTCACCACACGCGCCACCATCGCGCGGGAACAAGTGAGTGACTCGCCACACGCGCCACCATCGCGCGGGAACAAGTGAGTGACTCGCCACACGCGCCACCATCGCGCGGGAACAAGTGAGTGACTCACCACACGCGCCACCATCGCGCGGGAACAACAGTGAGTGACCTCACCACACGCGCCACCATCGCGCGGGAACAAGAGTGAGTGACTCACCACACGCGCCACCATCGTGCGGGAACAACAGTGAATGACTCGCCACACGCGCCACCATCGCGCGGGAACAAGTGAGTGACTCGCCACACGCGCCACCATCGCGCGGGAACAAGTGAGTGACTCACCACACGCGCGCCACCATCGCGCGGGAACAACAGTGAGTGACCTCACCACACGCGCCACCATCGCGCGGGAACAACAGTGAGTGACTCACCACACGCGCCACCATCGCGCGGGAACAACAGTGAGTGACTCGCCACACGCGCCACCATCGCGCGGGAACAAGTGAGTGACTCACCACACGCGCCACCATCGCGCGGGAACAAGTGAGTGACTCGCCACACGCGCCACCATCGCGCGGGAACAAGTGAGTGACTCGCCACACGCGCCACCATCGCGCGCTCTTCATATAACCTCACATTACCAAGAGTTTGCGCTCACAGTTTAAGACGTGAGATAGATGAGTGTGGTGGTGATGGACACTAAGGCCTATCACCCTCTGCAGGGTCATTAAGGCCAAGACTAAGGTTATTAAGTAGTAAAGGACTATAGTAAACTCCGGAGGATATACAGGGATAAACGCGGCTACACCATAGTGTGTAGCCCTGCCCTTGTGGTGGTGGTTGACCTGTAAGTGTTGAGGAGAGAGTAGTGAGGTAGGGGGGGGGGAGGGGGCAGGATATTTGAGCAATATGTCCCCAGTAACAAGAGTGAGAGAGTGGGGTGAAGATCGTGCAGGTCCGCGGGCCGCTGTGATGGTCGCCCTCCACCGGTATGTGCACACCCGCCCGCCGCAAGTGCCAGTCTGCTCCTCTCACTGTGTCTGCCACCTGGCCCGGGCCTCCTCCTCACACTCTCCTACCTCTCCTCCCTCCACACTTTCTTTACGCATCCCACTTTATACATATATAATAGTTGAGAGTGCGCCAAGCGCACTGAGCACTTTACCTGGTGTTTAACATGTACAGGTTCCGGGGGTCAGTGACGTGATTCTCATGGCTTTACTGTTAGAAGTGGTGTTGACCTGCACGATTCACTCTAGTATAGCTGGCAGCTTAGAATTCTTCCCTCGTGATAATGATTCTTGTGCATCTTGGGACACCAAGAACTACCCCATGACTCCATTTTGTACTCTACTTCGCGCGATTTTTTAACACATTTAAGTACATGTGCATTTAGGGCAGCTGGCAGCTGCCCTAAGCTATATAAAGTGGAGTACAGTGTGTCAAAATGCTAGCTACGTGATGCTAAAAATCCCCATCTCGCAGGATGGTTAGTCATACAGAGGCATGTGATCAGTAGTCTGCACTGGCAGACTCTGGGTGCATTATGAGGATATCATCAACACAAGAGTGAATAAGGTAGCAGTGATACTGACTCCCCATCTCGCATAATGGTTAGTCATACAGGGCCATGTGTTCAGTAGCCTGCACTGGCAAATTTTGGGGTGACAATAGTTGAATTAAATCTAAGGTATTGACGCGCCTTGTTTCATTTTGTAGGTAATGTTTCGTTGAGAGGATATAATGTTTTTCTGCTATAATCTACAGTTTACTGCTATCATGTTGAGTGTGTAAACAGAGACACACGCTCACGCACCAGTGTGTGTGAGCGTCATTCACACACGATAGTGTGACAATGTTATTTATCACGTCTCTGAGTGTGGAGATACAGTTCAGTAAAGTAGTTTGAGATGCGCGTGAAACATGGTTAAGGTTGATAAGGAACATTCAAGGCCTCATCACTCGGCACCATCAGCATTCACGCCGCGTCAACACCCTGTAACTCTTGTTTAGTGAGGCCACCATGTAAACAATTTGGTGAGAGAGAGAGAGAGAGAGAGAGAGAGAGAGAGTTAGAGTTGACGTGGCTTGTGGAGCCACGTCAACTGTCTTCCACAAGCTTCTCTTGTCCAGTCTTGTCAGCTGGTATGTTGTCACCCGTTCCTTGTACTTCTTTCCTCATATTCCTTGTAGCAGCAAGGTTAGCTCTCCAGTGTCATTTGGTGATATATTAGGCGAGGACTGGACGCTGGGTCCTTGTACTCTTGTATTGGTCGCCACGGAGGTGATGTACCATATTACCTTCTCCTCGACGTCTCCTTATCCACGTGTGTCAAGATTCTCCTCGTCTACTCTAGTTTGGCCTACACCGGCCACGGTGCTACTGGTAAGTGTCTTGGTGTGGTGCAAGGTTGGGTGGAAAGTCTTGGAGAGTCTTGGCTTCCCGCGCTGTGTATAGTGTCCTCTCTAGTCCTCTCACTTATTGTGAGCATAAAGTGCTAAGTCAGTCTGGCCATATGTCACTTGGAAGGAATATAGGGATGGTGTGAAGGAACAGTGGCCGACCACTTGGATCATGGTTGGCAGCGAACCATCATGGATGGAATTATCTGGGATGGAACTCCGACCCTGCAAGAAGTGAGACCGTTGCCCTACCGACCAGTCCATATTGTACTGGACATATTGAGAGAGTGAGTAAGAGGAGAGAGCGTGAGGTAGTGGAGTAAGAGGAGAGAGCGTGAGGTAGTGGAGTAAGAGGAGAGAGAGTGAGAGTAGAGTGTGTACTGACGGTTGGTGTCTCCTGCAGATCAAGGTGAGCGGGTGCCTGTGCTTGGTGTGCGCCGTCCTGTGCGTGGTCGTCACCGTCACCACCACCGTCCTCCACATGAACCGCCTCCAGACCCTGCAGGAGTGTGAGTTCTTCCCTCACTCCCAGTCCTGCACCTGCACCCCCTACACCGGCGTCCTCGACCCCACCCAGGACGGTACGTCATGCAAGCTTTCCTACCGCTTATCATACACCTCTTCTCATGCACTTGTTCTGATGCACGCATGTCCTCATGCACACATGTTCTCATACAACTGTTCTCATACACACATGTTCTCATACACTTGTTCTCATACAACTGTTCTCATAGACACGTGTTCTCAACCTCCTCATATACACTCCTCATACACAAGCATTCACAACCATACAAACGCATTCTCATAAACACGTATTCTCATACAGAAACTTTCATACACATTCACATCTTCATACACACTCACGCACATACACATTCATATCATCATACACACTCATGCACATAAACATTCACAAGCTCATACACACACGCATTATCATAAACACGCATCATCGTAAATATACACGCATCATCAGCCTCATACACACACGCTTTATAGTTATACACATTCGCAATATCATACCTTGTATTCACGCATGTATCCAAGATCACACATGTATTCCCAACATCATACATGTGTGACCTCAACACCACACATGAGACCTTGAGTTAAACATAAGTTAGCTTGGTGTAAAAAAAGGTGATATAATTAGTTATAAATGATAGATGTGTGATAGAGGGTTTAATATAAACAAGATCATTGTACTGTGTTATGGAGATGGTATAACCGCTTTCTTTAGAGGATTTGTCAACACTTTTCAACTGTGAACTTTGAAGTCATTTTCAAACCAGCTTGTATAGCGTAAACATAGTTCAGATGTTTGTAGTGATGCATGAAACATTTGGTGATGGCTCAAACATGTGTGGTGATACATGAAACATGTGTGGTGATCAAACATGTGGTTTTTGTAAGTGTTTATTGACACAGGTGTATATATGAAGGAGTTAAATATAGTGGTGTCATAGGTGACCGCGGGCTGACACACCTTCACCTGCCTATGATGTCCAGCAAATATTGAGTGTTAAACTTAGAGTGGCTGCCGCCATCTTTGGTAGATAGTAGGTGAGATGTGATGATAAGATAACAGCTCTGCACAACGTACAGCCGGCGTGATGATGGCTGTGTGGACCTTCAGGCTACCAACACAAACAGCCTCACAGACTAGCCAATCACCAGGTAAGGCTGCGGGGGAAGGGTAAAACTGTCGAAATCATCAAGAGGCAATCATAAGGAAGGGGAATAGTGTCGGGGGATGAGGTGACTCGTCCGGCAGCGGTGACGGCACTGCTCACAAGGGTACTACCACACTACGGGATAAGGACAGCCCATTGCAGTGTCCAGGGTGTGACACACAGCTTGCTTACCCACCACCAAGAATACTTTAGTCCTCATTATATCCACCTCCTGCCAACAACAACTTCCAAGTAGCACGGGCTATGGTGAGCCCGTACTGGACTTACCCCGCACACGAGCGGCAAGTAGCACGGGCTATGGTGAGCCCGTACTGGACTTACCCCTCACACGAGCGGCAAGTAGCACGGGCTATGGTGAGCCCGTACTGGACTTACCCCCCGCACACGAGCGGCAAGTAACACAGGCTCTATGCATATATATATATATATATATATATATATATATATATATATATATACATATATATATATATATATATATATATATTATAATAATAATAATAGTGGCCAGAGGTATAGGTGAATAGTGATGTTGTGGAGACGCCCAGAAGATCCCTTGGACCTAAAATACGAGGAATATATTACATATAATTTTAACTTTATTTGGACTGTATAAGGCACGTGTTTTGTAGCTTTAATTGGTAATTGACGGTGCATTCTGATTGGCTGTTCCACAGTGCGATATGTGTTCTCATTGGTGAGCAGCGGGACCAACTGTGACGTGATCCACGGGCCGCTGTACGCGTGTCTACGAGCACTGTTTGGCCTCTCTGTCATCGGCATCCTGGTCTCCATCTTCTCCTGCATGTTGGTCTACCAGCTGCTGAGGTCAGTGTTGTGTAGGTGTGGAGGGTGCAGCCAGGTGTAGAGGGTGGGGGGGACAGGTGTAGAGGGTGGGGGGGGCAGGTGTGAGAGGGTGGGGGGGGCAGGTGTAGAGGGTGAGGGGCAGGTGTAGAGGGTGAGGGGCCGGTGGAGGAAGAGAGGGAGCACAAGAGG
>WNGS01066681.1:7455357-7472879 GCA_020271785.1 Procambarus virginalis | reverse complement strand
TTTTTTTCTTTCTTTCTTTCTTTCTTTCCCCCCAGTTTGTCTCTCTAGGACTCTAGGAGAGCTATTACACATGCAAATGAGTCAGTATACTGATGGTATGTCCCGTCCGGGTCTATGAGTCACCCACAGCTCCCCCCTCCCTGTCTGTGAGTCACTCACACCCCCTCCCATGTCTGTGAGTCACCCACACCCCCTCCCATGTCTGTGAGTCACCCACACCCCCCTCCCATGTCTGTGAGTCACCCACACCCCCTCCCATGTTGTGAGTCACCCACACCCCCTCCCATGTCTGTGAGTCACCCACACCCCCTCCCATGTCTGTGAGTCACCCACACCCCTCCCATAGACTCCCAGTACAGTCCTCTCGCTGCCTCTCGCATTGAGAGTAATGGATTTCAAGCCGCCATAATTATAGTGTTTATTGTGCGTGAGTTCTAGTGTGGCCGGCATACAGAGAATTAGTTTCCTATACAGTTGTATAATGTGTTGTTGCCCACCCATACTCCTCTACTCTCTTCTCACATATCAACAACATTTGTTACATATTTTTCTGGGAATAATTTTTGTTTGTTATGTAATGATGTTTTGTGGATAGTTGCTTCGATTATTTTTAATGGGTGTATGTGTACTTTGTTGGATGAAGACGCTAGCAGCTGTCCACCGCCCAGGTACTTACTTGCTGGTACATGAACACAGGCTTCAGGTGAAAGAAACTCTGCTCATTTGTTTCTGCCATCAGCCGGGATTGAACCCGGACCCTAGGATTACGAGTCAGAGCGCTGTCCACTCAGCTATCAGGCCCCATGTGAGGAGCTGTGTGGGTGTGTGTGTACTCACCTATTCTTGCTTGCGGGGGTTGTGCTCTGGCTCTTTGGTCCCGCCTCTCAACCGTCAATCAACTGGTGTATAGGTTCCTGAGCCTACTGGGCTCTGTCATATCTACATTTGAAACTGTGTATGGAGTCAGCCTCCACCACATCACTACCTAATGCATTCCATCCGTTAACTACTCTGACACTGAAAAAGTTCTTTCTAACGTCCCTTTGGCTCATTTGGGTACTCCGTCTCCACCTGTATCTCCTTGTTCGCGTACCACCCGTGTTAAAAACTTTATCCTTATCTATCCGGTCAATTCCTCTGAGAATTTTGTAGGTAGTGATCATGTCTCCTCTTACTATTCTGTCTTCCGATGTCGTGAGGTGCATTTCACACAGCCTTTCCTTGTAACTCATGCCTCTTAGTTCTGGGACTAGTCTAGTGGCATACCTTTGAACTTTTTCCAGCTTCGTCTTGTGCTAAACAAGGTACGGGCTCCATGCTGGGGCTGCATACTCCAGGATTGGTCTTACATATGTGGTATACAAGGTTTTGAAGGATTCCTTACACAGGTTCCTGAAGGCTGTTCTGTGTGTGTGTGTGTGTGTGTGTACTCACGAGGATAACCTAAGAATTTAATTAATGTTTGCCTCAAAATAATCGTGACTATGTTTTAATATTAACATTATTAAAATGGTTTGGGCTTTAATTAACAGGTGCTTGGAATATGGCGTTCTCTTCTCCCCTCACTTTACCATTGTCTTCCCCTCAGAAAGCCAGCAGTCTACTCTATCCTTCACTAACATATAAATAACTTTACTAAGCATTCACACTCACTAACCATTGCCTATAGCTGGCCTAGAGGTGGCGGGTTGTGTGGGGACACATGTGGCTGCCAGCGGCTGCTCACCGCCCCACACACCACTACTGTTGAGAGGGACCAAAATGAGTTCAGAATGTAAGCAAGAGTTGGGGGGGGGGAGTCTAGTGAAGAGGGGAGAGTGTGTAGGAGAGAAGTGAGAGGGAAGACACAAAGGAGGGAGGGTCAGGGAGGGTGAGAGGGACCATAGTCACCTATGAGAACCTGACCCCAGGTGGTGGGGGACACCCTCGTAGAGTAGCAGGTAATGGCCCTGTTACATGCAGGTTGAGTAATTAGTTCCTGCTCCAGGGGCTCACTCTCTGATATTTGATGCTATGCCAGCCCTCTGATAATATGATGTGTGGGTATGTGCTCACTTAATGGGTTGAGCTTCGTCTCTATGGCCCCGCCTCTCAAACATCAACTAGTGTTCAGGTAGTTGAGCTCATTGAGTATATCATGAGCTTATTGAGCTCATGTCTACTTTTGAAGCTGTGTGTAGCGTCTGCCCCCCCCCCCGCTTCACTTATTAGTGCATTTCTTTTGTTCACTCTGGATACCTAGGCTAGTAGACACTCTGGACATCTGGACAAGTAGACACTGTGGACATCTGGACAAGTAGACACTCTGGACATCTGGACAAGTAGACACTGTGGACATCTGGACAAGTAGACACTCTGGACATCTGGACAAGTAGACACTCTGGACATCTGAACAAGTAGACACTGTGGACATCTGGACAAGTAGACACTGTGGACATCTGGACAAGTAGACACTGTGGACATCTGGACAAGTAGACACTGTGGACATCTGGACAAGTAGACACTGTGGACATCTGGACAAGTAGACACTGTGGACATCTGGACAAGTAGACACTGTGGACATCTGGACAAGTAGACACTGTGGACATCTGGACAAGTAGACACTGTGGACATCTGGACAAGTAGACACTGTGGACATCTGGACAAGTAGACACTCTGGACATCTGGACAAGTAGACACTCTGGACATCTGGACAAGTAGACACTCTGGACATCTGGACAAGTAGACACTCTGGACATCTGGACAAGTAGACACTGTGGACATCTGGACAAGTAGACACTGTGGACATCTGGACAAGTAGACACTGTGGACATCTGGACAAGTAGACACTCTGGACATCTGGACAAGTAGACACTCTGGACATCTGGACAAGTAGACACTCTGGACATCTGGACAAGTAGACACTCTGGACATCTGGACAAGTAGACACTGTGAATACCTAGAGTAAAAATTGTGACAGTAATATGGCCATAAGGTTAATATATTAAGAGCCGTTGCCAGGTGCGGGAACAACAGTGAGTGACTCACCACACGCGCCACCATCGCGCGGGAACAACAGTGAGTGACTCACCACACGCGCCACCATCGCGCGGGAACAAGAGTGACTGACTCACCACACGCGCCACCATCGCGCGGGAACAACAGTGAGTGACTCACCACACGCGCCACCATCGCGCGGGAACAACAGTGAGTGACTCACCACACGCGCCACCATCGCGCGGGAACAAGAGTGACTGACTCACCACACGCGCCACCATCGCGCGGGAACAACAGTGAGTGACTCACCACACGCGCCACCATCGCGCGGGAACAACAGTGAGTGACTCACCACACGCGCCACCATCGCGCGGGAACAACAGTGAGTGACTCACCACACGCGCCACCATCGCGCGGGAACAACAGTGAGTGACTCACCACACGCGCCACCATCGTGCGGGAACAACAGTGAGTGACTCACCACACGCGCCACCATCGCGCGGGAACAAGTGAGTGACTCACCACACGCGCCACCATCGCGCGGGAACAAGTGAGTGACTCACCACACGCGCCACCATCGCGCGGGAACAAGTGAGTGACTCACCACACGCGCCACCATCGCGCGGGAACAAGAGTGACTGACTCACCACACGCGCCACCATCGCGCGGGAACAACAGTGAGTGACTCACCACACGCGCCACCATCGCGCGGGAACAACAGTGAGTGACTCACCACACGCGCCACCATCGCGCGGGAACAAGTGAGTGACTCACCACACGCGCCACCATCGCGCGGGAACAAGTGAGTGACTCACCACACGCGCCACCATCGCGCGCTCTTCATATAACCTCACATTACCAAGAGTTTGCGCTCAACAGTTTAAGACGTGAGATAGATGAGTGTGGTGGTGATGGGCACTAAGGCCTATCACCCTCTGCAGGGTCATTAAGGCCAAGACTAAGGTTATTAAGTTGTAAAGGACTATAGTAAACTCCGGAGGATATACAGGGATAAACGCGGCTACACCATAGGGCAGGGGTCTCCAAACTTTTCAATGTAAGGGCCACATTATATATTTCCCATATTTATGCGGGCCGAAGGAATAAAAAATGAAAAAAAAACAAAAAACAAATCAGTGCCAGTAATTTAATTTCCTCAAATATTAAAGTATAAACATGGAAAAATTAAAACATATCTTTTTGGAAAAAATTAGGGTAAACTAAATAGATTCCTGCCTTTAGTTTTATGCAACCAAATTAGTGTGACGAATGATACTGTCGTTTTGACTTCAAAATTTCATTAAAATCAGGTTCCAGATTAGATGAGCCAATTGTAAGAATTGATTTCAAGTGATCATCAGACAAATTTGCTCGATAGTTAGATTTCACATACTTCATTTTGGAAAATGTTTGTTCACACAAGTATGTTGAACCAAAAATGGACACAAAACTACAAGCAAACTTTATCAAATTTGGAAACTGATCTGGCTGCAGGCATTTATAAAACTCAATCAGATTTCCTTCTCTATACTTATCTTTCAGTCTGTCATCTGCCTGGAGATCAATAATTTCCATTTGAAATTGAGTTGGAAGATTTTCAGCATTGCAGTCAAATGGATTATGAAAGAGCCTGATTTCATTTGCTTTGGCATCAAGGTCAGCAAATCGCTTCTGAAACTGTTTTTTCAAATCTGAAATTATTTCATTTGCAAATGAAAAAGGAAATTCAACTTTACTTTCTGCATGAAATTTTTCACAACATGGAAAATGAGCAAAATTCTTAACCTTCACCTGGCCTTCAAGTAGCGCAAGTTTTGCTCTGAATGCCTTGACATGAACAAAGTAGTCACTGATCAAATTTGTTTTGCCTTGCAATTTCAGATTCAAGTTATTCATATGACCTGTCATATCTGCAAAAAATGCCAATTTCCAAATCCATTCACATTCTGATAATAATGGCTGAGGTTTATTTTTCTCTGTGAGAAATAAATCAATTTCTAATCTGAGCTCAAAGAAATGCAGCAAAACCTTTCCACAACTAAGCCATCTAACTGCTGTATAATAAGGCAAGTCAACAAACTCCGCATCAATTTCTTTCAAGAAATCACGGAACTGGCGATGGTTGAGTGCATGAGATCTAATGAAATTAACCACAGAAACAACAGGTTTCATGACACAAGACATATCAACATATTTTAGGCACAATGCTTGTTGATGGATAAGGCAATGCAAAAAAATGGGTTTGAGAATCCTCCAACCTCACAAGCTGTTGTAATTTGCCCAACCAAACCCTTCTTTGTCCCAGACATATTCTTTCCTCCATCAATTGTCACACACTGCACTTGTTTCCATTCCAGGTTATATTCTGTCATAGTTTTACTTACTTCATTGAAAATGTCCTCTCCAGTTGTTGTGGTGTGCATGCTGTGAACTGATGCTAATTCTTGGGTCACATTAAATTCACTATCAACACCACGAATGAATACTAAGAGCTGAGAAGTATCACACACATCAGTTGATTCATCCAACGCAAGAGAATACCAACAAAATCTTTTTGTTTTTTCCTTTATTTGCCGAATTATGTCGCCTCCTAAATCTTCAATTCTACGAGCAACAGTATTTGACCCAAGACTTATCATTTTGAAGAGGTTTACTTTTTCTGGACATACCTCTCCTGCTGCTTCCACTATACACTCTTTTATGATACTACCATCAGTGAAAGGTTTTCCTTTTTGGCCAACACAGGCAACTTTGTAACTGGCTCTAGTTGAAGTTTCATTTTCAGATTTTTTCTTACTGAAAACAGCTTGTTGAGAATGCAGACTGTGCTGAAATGATTCAAACTTTTTAGTGCGTTCTGCTCCTGTGATGTGAGAATAACTTGAGCCATGTTTAGATTCATAGTGCCGACGAATATTGTATTCCTTCAGAACAGCAACACTGTCTCTACATATGAGGCATAAAGCTTTATCATTTGCTATCACAAAAAAGTACTTTATCTTCCATTCGTCATTGAACTGACGGCACTCACTGTCCACTTGTCTTTTCTTTATCTTTTCCATATCTGAAAACATAAGGGTAAAATAAATGAAATAAATTCTACAGGAAAAAAACAGCTTGTATGTGGTGTTAAAAAGCATAGCATATTATTATAAAGTGGTAAATATTATGGCAACAGCTTTCGTTGATAAACTTAATGGTTATCATTTTAACTATTTTAAACATGCAATATTTTTGGCTACAATAGTATTATTGCTATTTTGTATAACTAAGATAAAGGTATTGTCAAAGTACAGAGAAAAGAATATTGTACTGTGTTTGTGCTCCCTGAAACAGAAGCAGCGAAGCCCCACTCGCCCTCCATCCCCACAGTATACAGTTATACACAACTGATTGGTTGTAATGCACAACACATACCTACCAGTACTAGTATCTGTGCGTCACACTATCGAGAGAGAGGAAAACTGACTCGGGCTGAGCGCCACCAGTCAGCAGCCCCAGCTTTGAATAATTCTGCGATGCCATTCGTACGATAATTATTTTTTCAAGGCCACCACACAGGGATTTGTTTGGCGGGCCGGATGAAATTATGTGGCGGGCCGGATGTGGCCCGCGGGCCATAGTTTGGAGACCCCTGCCATAGGGTGTAGCCCTGCCCTTGTGGTGGTGGTTGACCTGTAAGTGTTGAGGAAAGAGTAATGAGGTAGGGGGGGGGGAGGGGGCAGGATATTTGAGCAATATGTCCCCAGTAACAAGAGTGAGAGAGTGGGGTGAAGATCGTGCAGGTCCGCGGGCCGCTGTGATGGTCGCCCTCCACCGGTATGTGCACACCCGCCCGCCGCAAGTGCCAGTCTGCTCCTCTCACTGTGTCTGCCACCTGGCCCGGGCCTCCTCCTCACACTCTCCTACCTCTCCTCCCTCCACACTTTCTTTACGCATCCCACTTTATACATATATAATAGTTGAGAGTGCGCCAAGCGCACTGAGCACTTTACCTGGTGTTTAACATGTACAGGTTCCGGGGGTCAGTGACGTGATTCTCATGGCTTTACTGTTAGAAGTGGTGTTGACCTGCACGATTCACTCTAGTATAGCTGGCAGCTTAGAATTCTTCCCTCGTGATAATGATTCTTGTGCATCTTGGGACACCAAGAACTACCCCATGACTCCATTTTGTACTCTACTTTGCGCGATTTTTTAACACATTTAAGTACATGTGCATTTAGGGCAGCTGGCAGCTGCCCTAAGCTATATAAAGTGGAGTACAGTGTGTCAAAATGCTAGCTACGTGATGCTAAAAATCCCCATCTCGCAGGATGGTTAGTCATACAGAGGCATGTGATCAGTAGTCTGCACTGGCAGACTCTGGGTGCATTATGAGGATATCATCAACACAAGAGTGAATAAGGTAGCAGTGATACTGACTCCCCATCTCGCATAATGGTTAGTCATACAGGGCCATGTGTTCAGTAGCCTGCACTGGCAAATTTTGGGGTGACAATAGTTGAATTAAATCTAAGGTATTGACACGCCTTGTTTCATTTTGTAGGTAATGTTTCGTTGAGAGGATATAATGTTTTTCTGCTATAATCTACAGTTTACTGCTATCATGTTGAGTGTGTAAACAGAGACACACGCTCACGCACCAGTGTGTGTGAGCGTCATTCATACACGATAGTGTGACAATGTTATTTATCACGTCTCTGAGTGTGGAGATACAGTTCAGTAAAGTAGTTTTGAGATGCGCGTGAAACATGGTTAAGGTTGATAAGGAACATTCAAGGCCTCATCACTCGGCACCATCAGCATTCACGCCGCGTCAACACCCTGTAACTCTTGTTTAGTGAGGCCACCATGTAAACAATGTTGGTGAGAGAGAGAGAGAGAGAGAGAGAGTTAGAGTTGACGTGGCTTGTGGAGCCACGTCAACTGTCTTCCACAAGCTTCTCTTGTCCAGTCTTGTCAGCTGGTATGTTGTCACCCGTTCCTTGTACTTCTTTACTCATATTCCTTGTAGCAGCAAGGTTAGCTCTCCAGTGTCATTTGGTGATATATTAGGCGAGGACTGGACGCTGGGTCCTTGTACTCTTGTATTGGTCGCCGGGTCCTTGTACTCTTGTATTGGTCGCCACGGAGGTGATGTACCATATTACCTTCTCCTCGACGTCTCCTTATCCACGTGTGTCAAGACTCTCCTCGTCTACTCTAGTTTGGCCTACACCGGCCACGGTGCTACTGGTAAGTGTCTTGGTGTGGTGCAAGGTTGGGTGGAAAGTCTTGGAGAGTCTTGGCTTCCCGCGCTGTGTATAGTGTCCTCTCTAGTCCTCTCACTTATTGTGAGCATAAAGTGCTAAGTCAGTCTGGCCATATGTCACTTGGAAGGAATATAGGGATGGTGTGAAGGAACAGTGGCCGACCACTTGGATCATGGTTGGCAGCGAACCATCATGGATGGAATTATCTGGGATGGAACTCCGACCCTGCAAGAAGTGAGACCGTTGCCCTACCGACCAGTCCATATTGTACTGGACATATTGAGAGAGTGAGTAAGAGGAGAGAGCGTGAGGTAGTGGAGTAAGAGGAGAGAGAGTGAGAGTAGAGTGTGTACTGACGGTTGGTGTCTCCTGCAGATCAAGGTGAGCGGGTGCCTGTGCTTGGTGTGCGCCGTCCTGTGCGTGGTCGTCACCGTCACCACCACCGTCCTCCACATGAACCGCCTCCAGACCCTGCAGGAGTGTGAGTTCTTCCCTCACTCCCAGTCCTGCACCTGCACCCCCTACACCGGCGTCCTCGACCCCACCCAGGACGGTACGTCATGCAAGCTTTCCTACCGCTTATCATACACCTCTTCTCATGCACTTGTTCTGATGCACGCATGTCCTCATGCACACATGTTCTCATACAACTGTTCTCATACACACATGTTCTCATACACTTGTTCTCATACAACTGTTNCCTCCCCACCACAACACCACCCTCCCCACCACAACCCCCCCTCCCACCACAACACCACCCTCCCCACCACAACACCACCCTCCCACCACAACACCACTTACAAGCACGCTGCAGCCGCCGCCGGCATTAACCTCCGCCATAAATCATTACAAGTACATAACCTGGCCAGGAGAAAGGATGGGGAAGGCAGGAATGGTCTGCCTATCAACTTAGTAAACTGGGATTAATGTTCCTAGTTCGTGGCTAGAAGTTTGACACTTTGTGGACGGTCTGGTATATGGTATTACTGGCAGTAGACCGAGGCTATTGGGCTATATGCGGAATTTGTAGTTGTACTACGTTATCCTTTATTGACCGTAAGGTGGGTACTACTTTATGTACACAATACAGCAAGACGGTAGAGTGTGACTTGAGTGATCCTTGCAGCCTAACCTGTGTGTGTGTGTGTGTGTGTGTGTGTGTGTGTGTGTGTGTGTGTGTGTGTGTGTGTGTGTGTGTGTGTGTGTGTGTGTGTGTGTGTGTGTGTGTGTGTGTGTACTCACCTATTTGTACTCACCTATTTGTGCTTGCAGGGGTTGAGCTTTGGCTCTTTGGTCCCGCCTCTCAACTGTCAATCAACTGGTGTACAGATTCCTGAGCCTACTGGGCTCTATCATATCTACATTTAAAACTGTGTATGGAGTCAGCCTCCACCACATCACTGCCTAATGCATTCCATCCGTTAACTACTCTTGACACTGAAAAAATTCCTTCTAACGTCTCTGTGGCTCATGTGGGTACTCAGTTTCCACCTGTGTCCCCTTGTTCGCGTCCCACCAGTGTTGAATAGTTTATCCTTGTTTACCCGGTCGATTCCTCAGGATTTTGTAGGTTGTAATCATGTCTCCCCTTACTCTTCTGTCTTCCAGTGTCGTAAGGTACATTTCCCGCAGCCTTTCCTCGTAACTCATGCCTCTTAGTTCTGGGACTAGTCTAGTGGCATACCTTTGGACTTTTTCCAGCTTCGTCTTGTGCTTGATAAGGTACGGGTTCCATGCTGGGGCCGCATACTCCAGGATTGGTCTTACATATGTGGTGTACAAGATTCTGAATGATTCCTTACACAGGTTCCTGAACGCTGTTCTGATGTTAGCCAGCCTCGCATATGCCGCAGACGTTATTCTTTTTATGTGGGCTTCAGGAGACAGGTTTGGTGTGATATCAACTCCTAGATCTTTCTCTCTGTTTGTTTCATTAAGTACTTCACCTCCTATTCTGTATCCTGTGTCTGGCCTCCTATTTCCACTGCCTAGTTTCATTACTTTGCATTTACTCGGGTTGAACTTCAACAGCCATTTGTTGGACCATTCACTTAGTCTGTCTAGGTCATCCTGTAGCCTCCTACTATCGTCCTCCGTTTCAATCCTCCTCATAAATTTTGCATCATCGGCAAACATTGAGAGAAACGATTCTATACCCTCTGGGAGATCATTTACATTGTGTGTGTACGTCTTTACCTCAATGTCACAATTACGAAATGGAATATTTGAGTCTTATAATTATGATGCGCACACACACACACACACACACACACACACACACACACACACACACACACACACACAAGTATCAAAAGTATGAAACAAATTTAGATGTTAACTCTTAAACGCTGGCATTGGGGCCGACCTCCCTATGTATCATATAGACTTGGGTCAGGCTACTCCCAAGCGTCTGACTTACTTTGGACAGACAAACAAACAATAAATATGTTAATATTTCAATTACTAAAATATATATACTGTTATATGTTAATATTAATATGTATATTATAAATGATGGAAATATTAACACATATAATATGTATATACTTGTTAATATTTCCACCCTATTTATATAACTCAATTTGAATGCATTGTTGTCGGCTGTCCAATTTCCCACAACTCGTCCTAACATAAATGTTATTTATTCGTAGTACCTCATTATTTTGGCCGAACCAGCGTGGCCGTCATACAAATAGCCAATCACAAGCCTTGATTATACTGTATTTGTTAGTGTTTCCTTGTTATTGTTGTTGTTGTGTTGTCCTTGTCTTGAGCACTTGGTGAGGACCTTCACTCTCTGATACTAGGCTGCTGGTTCAGTATAGTTGACTGATACTAGGCTGCTGACTCTGTATAGTTGACTCTGATACTAGGCTGCTGGCTCAGTATAGTTGACTCTGATACTAGGCTGCTGGCTCAGTATAGTTGACTGATACTAGGCTGCTGACTCTGTATAGTTGACTGATACTAGGCTGCTGGCTCAGTATAGTTGACTCTGATACTAGGCTGCTGGCTCAGTATAGTTGACTCTGATACTAGGCTGCTGGCTCAGTATAGTTGACTGATACTAGGCTGCTGACTCTGTATAGTTGACTCTGATACTAGGCTGCTGACTCTGTATAGTTGACTGATACTAGGCTGCTGGCTCAGTATAGTTGACTCTGATACTAGGCTGCTGGCTCAGTATAGTTGACTCTGATACTAGGCTGCTGGCTCAGTATAGTTGACTGATACTAGGCTGCTGACTCTGTATAGTTGACTCTGATACTAGGCTGCTGACTCTGTATAGTTGACTGATACTAGGCTGCTGGCTCAGTATAGTTGACTCTGATACTAGGCTGCTGGCTCAGTATAGTTGACTCTGATACTAGGCTGCTGGCTCAGTATAGTTGACTGATACTAGGCTGCTGACTCTGTATAGTTGACTCTGATACTAGGCTGCTGACTCTGTATAGTTGACTGATACTAGGCTGCTGGCTCAGTATAGTTGACTCTGATACTAGGCTGCTGGCTCAGTATAGTTGACTCTGATACTAGGCTGCTGGCTCAGTATAGTTGACTGATACTAGGCTGCTGACTCTGTATAGTTGACTCTGATACTAGGCTGCTGACTCTGTATAGTTGACTGATACTAGGCTGCTGGCTCAGTATAGTTGTCTGGGCTCAGTACATTCTTTCCATTCTTTCTAGGGCTCTAGTGTTTTATTTTCCAGGATCAATACTTTATTTTCATAATTACTTGGGCGCTGCTCAAGAATGACGTTATGTCATTATGAGCAACATATGTGCTCCCTTAACTAGCACGGCACCAAAGTTGCCAATTTAGATAATAGCAACATTTTCTCATCCAAAGAAACCCTAGGACAGGAAGTACTCCTTCTACAGTACCATAGCCCGTGCTACTTGGAACTTCTTGTTCCAGGTAGCGAATCTTTAACAACATTCTACAGTAACAAAGATGCCTCACACAGGCTATGTGAATCTCAGTCGTCTAGACTCAAATACTTGTTTCTCTTCAACATAGGATCAGTATTCTCCACAACCTAAATATACACGAGAAAAGCCACAGGAGCCGTGATGAGGGTTCGAACCTATGCGCTGGGAATTGGTTTGAGCATGTGGTGGCGTAATGGTGTAGAGCGTGCACCTGGGCATCTATACCCAGCACTGAGGGTGCCACTAGGGCTGTACAATCGGCGGACATACCGCAAAAGCCTTCCTTCTTTTTGTATTTCATTAACTAGATAGTAATTTTTACGTTCAAAATTTCATCTTAATTATATACAAAAATAGCTTCGGCTTAGTATATCAGTACCAGAAAATATCACCAATCGAGCTTTGGAAAACTATAAAAAAAGGTTGTAACAGAAAAGGTCAACAAACTGTTGTGTAGCCTGTGAGGCGTCACGGCTCTCACCCCTCACTGTTGACCAGTGACTGCTAGAAATGCCCAGAGACCTGAAAGCTGCAGTATTAAAAGTTATGACAAGTTTTGTAATAATAGGTATTTGTATGGTCGGCATAGTAGCCGAACCAGGCAATGTGATGTAGTCATTGCGCGAATTCGCCTTGGCTATAGACACATCTGGCAGGTTAGTGAGGCTGAGCCACTACCAGAATACTCAGATTGTAAACTCTGTGATAAACCTTTAATGCACTCACTAGAACACTACATTGATGAATGTGAAACCGTAAAGGACTTTAGACCTCCTGGCCTCTTGTACCACCAACTGTGTAACTATTTTATTGACTCAGGTGTTCTGGACGACGTCCTAACAATTTACCCAAAATTTGCTTGTCCATTTTAAAGAATGAAGAACAATTTTTATGTATATTACTTCTAAGCTGCATCACCTATGAACCCATCCCTGCCCTTGTGTGGCAGTGCACAGTAGAAACTTGTTTTCACATATCCATATATTAAAACATTGATTGTAACCATGATATATATGTGCTTCAGCCTACAGTTTAGACCTATTGTCTTATGTATGACCCTCTGTCCTGCGTGACAGTGACTACTAGCATTATCCTCACTTTAATCAGACTATCAAAATCCTCAGATTAGGCAAAATTGTAATTAATTTTGTCAATAAAGATGTTAATAATAATAAGTGACTGCTGGCTGGTGTCGGTCCCCTGGCCCGCCTGGCCGAGGGTACCCCTGGCCCACCTGGCCGAGGGTACCCCTGGGCCGCCTGGCCGGGGATACCCCTGGCCCGCCTGGCCGGGGATACCCCTGGCCCGCCTGGCCGGGGATACCCCTGGCCCGCCTGGCCGAGGGTACCCCTGGCCCACCTGGCCGGGGATACCCTTGGCCTACCTGGCCGAGGGTATCCCTGGCCCGCCTGGCCGGGGATACCCCTGGCCCACCTGGCGGGGATACCCCTGGCCGGCCTGGCTGAGGCTATCCACCCATGCTCGTGATATCCCAGCCAAAGCTCAAACATACAAGTTTAGAGTAGCACATTTGTATTTAAATGGTTCCCAACACAACATTTTAACTGCAAATATATTCAGGATAGCAACAGCACATAGGGTAAATGTAATTAGAGGGCGCGGTCCCTATTGGCGGATGAGTCGGCCTTCATAGGTGATATCTGCTCGTACACTGAATTACGGTAAAGACAAGTTTGTATTGAGGCAACAATTATATATATATATATATATATATATATATATATATATATATATATATATATATATATATATATAATATAAAAGTTTGTGAGGGTACCACCTCTGGTGCCAATGTGGGGACCCATAGCCTCGGAGAAGAAAATAAAAAGTATTCAGAGGAGATCTTGTGGTTTCTCACTGAACACTAATATTATCTTCTACCACCCCCATTCTTTTGTATGTACACATATATATTTGTTTTATTTGAACTTTGTTACAAAAAAGGATATTATATATATATATATATATATATATATATATATATATATATATATATATATATATATATATATATATATATAAAGAGGCTTGAACTATAGTATAGTTACTGTGTGAGATTTAAAATTGAAGGTTTTGCAGTTGTGATAATATTGGGATTAATTATATGCATATCCTGTCTTCAACATGCTGCTATGTACTCACATATATAAAACATATACAATATATTTTATCATTATTTTACTAACAATATTGACCTTTACAAACACATAAATAGTAATTAGAATGATAACTTTTAGAGGAGTTGCTGTAAGCCTCTTGTAAAAGGCTCGCTAATAATACACCTCACAAGCCTCTTATCCATAATATATTTATATGTGAAGTGATGAGACTTTAGTGCAAGTTTGGCAAGGCGTGATGGCGTCCGCCCTGGTGGCGGGAGACCAGGGGCCAGATTCACGAAGCAGTTACGCAAGCACTTACGAACCTGTACATCTTTACTCAATCTTTGGCGGCTTTGTTTACAATTATTAAACAGTTAATGAGCTCCGAAGCACCAGGAGGCTGTTTATAACAATAACAGCAGTTGAATGGGAAGTTTTCATGCTCGTGAACTGTTTAATAAATGTAACCAAAGTCGTCAAAGATTGAGGAAAGATGTACACGTTCGTAAGTACTTGCGTAACTGCTTCGTGAATCTGACCCCAGGCTAATGTAACCTTTCTTTGTGTTTGCAGCTCATACTGACGGGCTTGCTGGTCCTCTGCTTCATCAGACGCAAGAACAGGTTTTCCTATTTGGTGAGTACCAGCGCGAGTCATGAGGCGCCTCTCATGGATGGTGAGTACCTGCATGAGTCATGAGGCGCCTCTCATGGATGGTGAGTACCTGCATGAGTCATGAGGCGCCTCTCATGGATGGTGAGTACCTGCATGAGTCATGAGGCGTCTCTCATGGATGGTGAGTACCTGCATGAGTCATGAGGCGCCTCTTATGGATGGTGAGTACCTGCATGAGTCATGAGGCGCCCCTCATGGATGGTGAGTACCTGCATAAGTCATGAGGCGCCTCTCATGGATGGTGAGTACCTGCATGAGTCATGAGGCGCCTCTCATGGATGGTGAGTACCTGCATGAGTCATGAGGCGCCTCTCATGGATGGTGAGTACCTGCATAAGTCATGAGGCGCCTCTCATGGATGGTGAGTGCCTGCATGAGTCATGAGGCGCCTCTCATGGATGGTGAGTACCTGCATGAGTCATGAGGCGCCTCTCATGGATGGTGAGTACCTGCATAAGTCATGAGGCGCCTCTCATGGATGGTGAGTACCTGCATGAGTCATGAGGCGCCTCTCATGGATGGTGAGTACCTGCATGAGTCATGAGGCGCCTCTCATGGATGGTGAGTACCTGCATGAGTCATGAGGCGCCTCTCATGGATGGTGAGTACCTGCATGAGTCATGAGGCGCCTCTCATGGATGGTGAGTACCTGCATGAGTCATGAGGCGCCTCTCATGGATGGTGAGTGCCTGCATGAGTCATGAGGCGCCTCTCATGGATGGTGAGTACCTGCATGAGTCATGAGGCGCCCCTCATGGATGGTGAGTACCTGCATGAGTCATGAGGCGCCTCTCATGGATGGTGAGTACCTGCATGAGTCATGAGGCGCCTCTCATGGATGGTGAGTACCTGCATGAGTCATGAGGCGCCTCTCATGGATGGTGAGTACCTGCATGAGTCATGAGGCGCCTCTCATGGATGGTGAGTACCTGCATGAGTCATGAGGCGCCTCTCATGGATGGTGAGTACCTGCATGAGTCATGAGGCGCCCCTCATGGATGGTGAGTACCTGCATGAGTCATGAGGCACCTCTCATGGATGGTGAGTACCTGCATGAGTCATGAGGCGCCTCTCATGGATGGTGAGTACCTGCATGAGTCATGAGGCGCCTCTCATGGATGGTGAGTACCTGCATGAGTCATGAGGCGCCTCTCATGGATGGTGAGTACCTGCATGAGTCATGAGGCGCCTCTCATGGATGGTGAGTACCTGCATGAGTCATGAGGCGCCTCTCATGGATGGTGAGTACCTGCATGAGTCATGAGGCGCCCCTCATGGATGGTGAGTACCTGCATGAGTCATGAGGCACCTCTCATGGATGGTGAGTACCTGCATGAGTCATGAGGCACCTCTCATGGATGGTGAGTACCTGCATGAGTCATGAGGCGCCTCTCATGGATGGTGAGTACCTGCATGAGTCATGGGGAACATTCCTTGACCTCTAGCTGTTTCCTTTAAGTTTCCTTTTCGTCTTATTGTAATGTGACTCCAAAAGTAAAAGGGCATTTGCCATTTTCCGTGATGATATTTCTGACCTAACGTGAAGTACTCTACCAAAAACTAATTTTACGTTCATGAATAATTCAATGAGCTTGCTTTCACGGTGAAACTATTTTATTTGTTAAAAATGGATTTCATTGTTTCAGGGGGAAATGCCGAGTTTAATATCCTAAAACTTTTCCCACAAAAATTACGGCAGGATTTCAGAGTTTGTTCAGTTGGGAGAGTAGAGTAACTCACTTTACTCTCTCTCTCTCTTCTTTCTTTCTTTCTTTTTTTTTCTTTCTTTCTTTCTTTCCCCCCAGTTGTCTCTCTAGGACTCTAGGAGAGCTATTACACATGCAAATGAGTCAGTATACTGATGTATGTCCCGTCCGGGTCTATGAGTCACCCACAGCTCCCCCTCCCATGTCTGTGAGTCAACACACCCCCTCCCATGTCTGTGAGTCACTCACACCCCCTCCCATGTCTGTGAGTCACCCCACACCCCCCCATGTCTGTGAGTCACCCACACCCCCTCCCATGTCTGTGAGTCACCCACCACCCCTCCCATGTTGTGAGTCACCCACAACCCCTCCCATGTCTGTGAGTCACCCACACCCCCCCATAGACTCCCAGTACAGTCCTCTCGCTGCCTCTCGCATTGAGAGTAATTGGATTTCAAGCCGCCATAATTATAGTGTTATTTGCGTGAGTTTTAGTGTGGCCGGCATACAGAGAATTAGTTTCCTATACAGTTGTATAAGTGTTGTTGCCCACCCATACTCCTCTACTCTCTTCTCACATATCAACAACATTTGTTACATATTTTTCTGGGAAATAATTTTTTGTTTTGTTATGTAATGATGTTTGTGGATAGTTGCTTCGATTATTTTAATGGGTGTATATGTGTACTTTGTTGGATGAAGACGCTAGCAGCTGTCCAGCGCCAGGTACTTACTTGCTGGTACATGAACACAGGCTTCAGGTGAAAGAAATAACCCAACTGTACCGTGATAGCATCTTGCCGATATATAAAAATGTCGCAAAATAGGAGTTTTGTGGAATCTGCTTTAAT
>WNGS01066681.1:7425709-7453052 GCA_020271785.1 Procambarus virginalis | reverse complement strand
CAGTAATCCTAGGGTCCGGGTTTCAATCCCGGCTGATGGCAGAAACAAATAGCAGAGATATTTGGGCCAGAGCACTTCTCCAAGATGCTCTCAAGATGAGTCGAGTGTCTTAGTAAAGTCGAGCATTAGGGAAGTCTTGTTCATGCGTATGTGAGACTCCGCCCGTGAAGGTGTCTTGTGACGGGCACAGTGATTCTTGCCCTTCTGTCTTGTCTTCCTAGTGATCCTTGAAGGAAGTTGGTTTGTTGGAAGGTTTGGCTTCAACGGTTACATTATCTTACCGTAATTAATAGTTAGGCTTATATGCCTTCTTATATTGAAACAAATGAGGTATGATTTCTTTAAGTTTGGAGAATAGATTTTACTCTGATTGATAAAGATTGATAAAGATTAAGCCACCGAAGAGGTGGCACGGGCATGAATAGCCCGTAAGTGGTGGCCCTTTTGAGCCATTACCAGTATCAATAGATGATACTGGAGATGTGTGGAGGCGCGACTGCACCCTGCGTGAGGGGAGATGTCTCCCGGACCAAATGGTGACCAAATGGAGTTTACTCTGAGTCTTCTCGTCGCATCTCACTCTCTTCTCCGTCCATGTTGTCTTGGTCACCACCTCACAAGTGGTCACCGCGGGGCGAATCGTCTCGCTTTCATTTCTTCAGATATGTGTGAGCGGCGGGTTACTGGGGTGTGTGCCAGCGTGACACCGGAAAGAGTGCGGTGTTACGGGGTAGCTTGTGGCGCAGGTGGTGGCACACGTTTACCTGGTCACTTCTTCACAAGCAACATGGTTTACACGCTCCCGCTCCCCGGCCCCCTCCCCTCCCAGTCTCGGCACTGTTGGGTCATGGTCAGTTGTGCAGTGAATCGCTCCTTAATGACTGAGGGCGACAAAGGTGCTCAGTAGAGTGAGTGAGGAGGACAAAGGTGCTCAGTAAAGCAGCAGTAAGAGCGAGTAAGTGTGAGCGGGATGGAACATAAAGCAGCAGTAACAAGAGCGGGGCGAGAGGCTGGGCCAACAAAGGTGAAGCAGTAACCAGGAGCAGCAGCAGCAGCTGCCGACAGGTGAGGGCCGTCAGGACGGTGTTTAGTGGTCAATATAACCGGTAAAAGTGACGGGTGTCCGGCGCCTGGCTCTAGCCATACTGTTATAAACTTTGGTATTAATGGTGTGAATGTAGGAAACCTCTCGGAAGGCATCGCGAAGTTGGTACGCGCCGAATGGCTTCCGGTTCCTGTTTGTGGGTATTTCTCACATAAGAGAAATTTGTGCGGAAGTTAAGAGTGGAATAAGTTTGGGGAGAAAGTGGCTGTGAAAGCCATTGTTAAGAGATGTGTCCAGACGGGCTGGAGGAAGGTCTGGTAAAGGCTGTGAGCGTTACCTACGGCTGTCCAACACCCCAACATTATATTATGTGAACAATCCACAGGAGCCGTGACGAGGGTTCGAACCTATAGGCTGGGTGTTCCCAGATGCACACCCTAGTCAACTGCGCCACCACATGGTCAGAAGAATTACACCTGGGGTACTACAGCGCCCACAAGGCTCCCGAGGCTTCCACTAAGCTAAACCAGGGTTTCTTCACACAATTCCCCCCATGCACGCGGGCGCCACTCTTTCAATACAGAGAGAAAAAACATTATTTCTCCTCGGGATCTTGTAGAAGCGTCGGGAGCCTTGTGGGTGCTCTAGTACCCCAGGTTGTAATTCTTTTGACCATGTGGTGGCGCAGTTGACTAGGGCGTGCACCTGGGAACACCCAGCCCATAGGTTCGAACCCTCGTCACGGTTCCTATGGATTTGTTCATTGATATATCAGGATAATGTGATATCTCTCTGTGTATTATATTAAGTGAAAACACTTAAAATAATGTTGTTTGCAGTTAGGTGTGAGCCTAAACAACATTAAGCTGCAGACAACATTACATTAAGAGTTAGGCTTCAGTAATGGTGGCCAGGAGCAGAGTGTAAACACAGCATACGGATACCTTCACTACACACAGTGTAAACACAGCACACGGATACCTTCACTACACACAGTGTAAACCAGCACACGGATACCTTCACTACACACAGTGTAACCCACAAACAGCACACGGATACCTTCACCACACACAGTGTAAACACAGCACACGGATACCTTCACTACACACAGTGTAAACACAGCACACGGATACCTTCACCACACACAGTGTAAACACAGCACACGGATACCTTCACTACACAGTGTGAACACAGCACACGGATACCTTCACTACACAGTGTAAACACAGCACACGGATACCTTCACCACACACAGTGTAAACACAGCACACGGATACCTTCACTACACACAGTGTAAACACAGCACACGGATACCTTCACCACACACAGTGTAAACACAGCACAAGGATACCTTCACTACACAGTGTGAACACAGCACACGGATACCTTCACCACACACAGTGTGAACACAGCACAAGGATACCTTCACTACACACAGTGTGAACACAGCACACGGATACCTTCACCACACAGTGTGAACACAGCACAAGGATACCTTCACTACACACACAATAATAAAGTGAGATAAACCACTGACGTGTGTGGTGGTATACAGTAAAGCGTGCTGACAACGTGGCTGGCTTTAGGACTAAGTGATCTTATCCTCTAACGTTGAGGAGAAACATGCGAGGCTCCGTACCTGAGGCGCTGGTTAAGGTGCTTTGTTTCACGCACCTCGCCGTCTTCACCCGCCTTAACCTTTAACCTAACCATACCCAAGGTCAGGCACACTTGTCGACAATTAGTTCACTATTACTTGTTAGTACTGAACAAGGGGGGGGGAGGGAGGGGAGGGGGGCAGTAAACACTGTCTGGAGAGGGAGGTGGAGGTGGTGGGGTGAAATTGAAATTGAAATTTAAATAAGTTTATTGATGTAAAATACACACAAAGGGATGAGGCAGCTCAAGCTATTCTCACCCCGTTCAGTACATGGTGTTAATACATACATAGACACGCATCACAAACAATAAACATATTACCAAACATTCTGAGAGATAAACATATACATTTCCTCCTTCACAAGTAGTATGGTATCAGACGTACACACAGGGGGTGGTGTGGGGCAGTAATGGGCGGAGTGTCCACGTGGTATGGACACTCTGGGCCAGCAGGTCTCCACCACCACTCGCCTCACTCTCCCATAATACTTAAAGCTGACCCCAGCTTCCTCTACAAGGTCTTGGTCAGCTTCCTCACTAAGCCTTTCTACTCTACAAAATAATGCCGCAGCCAGCAGCTCTAAGCAATATAAGTTGTGTACTTTATTTAACACAACATTTCGCAAGACTTGAATCCAAATTTTTAAATGTTTAAAATATCGTTTTAATTAAAATGTGGTAGTTCATTCAGAACGATTTAGGGTCCAATCGTTTTTTAGATAAAAAGTGTTGTTGAATTCTGTGTTGTTGGCTCTGTGACACCCTGGCTCCTGTGACCCCCCCCCCCCTGGCTCTGTGACCCCCCTGGCTCCGTGACCCCCCCCCCCTGGCTCCTCCCAGCCGCCTGGGCCTGCAGGCACCATCACTGAACATTTACCTGGTGGAGGCCACTAACCCTAGTGGCCTCCACCAGGACAGGAAGTCGGCGGCTTGTCAAACCCCCCCCCATTTGCATTGATGATCTTTTCCAGGTATATTTTGAAATTCAGCACAGTTTTGGCAGTTACTGTTTCGGCGGGTAGGCAGTTCCATGGGGTTAATAACCCTGATGGGTGAAAAAGTATCTCCTGTTCTCAGAAACTACATTATGGCTCATTGAGCTTGAAACTGTTGCTCCTTGTTTGTGTTACATCTGACCTTCTGAAGAAAATATCCAGATCAACATTCTCTAACTTGTTCAGTATTTTAAAAGTTTCATTGAGATCCACCCTCTCATACCTGGTTTGCAGTGTTGTTAGCTCTGTAGCCCTTAACCGCTCCTGATATGGGAGATGACTTGGCTCTGGAATGACTTTTGTTGCCCGGTGTTGCACCTTCTCCAGAGCAGCCACGAACTTCTGAAAATGAGGTCTCCATGCTTGGATACAGTTATCTAAGTGGGGGTGCAGTAGAGATTTATACAGTTGAAGCATTACCTTTTTTTCCTTATAGTCAAAAGTACACTTGATTATCCCAAGAGTTTGGTTAGCTTTTCTGACTGCTGCACCCACAAGGATCAGGTTGGGTTACCGTTACCTGTGGCAGGTGGCTGCAGGTGACGGATCTCCCAATCCTGAGCACTCCAGTTGCAAACTCTGTGAGCAGGAACTACGGCACGATCTCCCGCACTACATTACTGAATGCCCAGTTATTAGACCTTTCAGACCAGTTGGCATGAGGTACCTGGAGCTTTGCAATTACTTTATTCACTCTCGTATTCTTGAAGATATCCTCACAGTGTACCCAAAATTTGCCAGTGCAGGCTACTAAACATATGGCCCTGTATGACTAACCATCCTGCGAGATGGGGACCTTTATTACCACTGCTACCTTATTCAATCTTGTGTTGATGATATCCTCAAAATGCATCCGGAGTCTGCCAGTGCAGACTGCTTATCACATGCCTCTGTATGACTAACCATCCTGTGTGATGGGGATTTTCTAGCATCAACTAGTTAGCTTTTTTTGACACACTGTACTCCACTTCATATAGTCTAGGGTAGCTGCACTAATGCAGATGTACCTAAGGAATTAATAAAAAAAAAAAAATGCACCCACCTGTTGCGTAACTTTCAGTGAGTGGTGGATCTTGACTCCAAGGTCCCTTTCTTCATCACTGCTGTAATGTAATGCTATTAATTTGGTAGTTGTGGTGTGGGTTGATATGCCCCACATGTATGATCTTGCATTTGTCAATATTAAAAAGCATTTGCCAGTCTTCTGACCACTCGTGGACTTCTTGTAAATCTCTTTGTAAGGCTTCAATTTCGTTATCATTTCCTACTTTACCATAAATCTTTGTGTCATCTGCAAATTTAATGATATAGTTTGTAATACAGTATTCTTGTCTATGTCATTGATGTATATGACTAAAAGAGTAGGTCCCAAAGTGGACCCTTGTGGTACCCCACTTATCACATTTTTCCATTCAGATTCGTTTCCATTAGCATGGCCCCTTTTCTTTCTTTAAACCATTGTTTTATCTATTCTAATATTTTACCACATATTCCATGGGCCTGTAATTTCCTTGCCAGTCTTTCATGTGGTCCCTTATCAAAAGCTTTAGCAGAATCCATGTATATTACATCCACCAGAAGGCCTTTGAGTAACTGTGTTACATTTTCTAAAAATGTGAGCAGGTTTGTAAGTCAGGATCTGTTTTTAACAAATCCTTGTTGTTTCGATTGTACAAGATTGTTCAGTGAAAGATGGTGAATGATTTCCTCCCTGAGGATTCTCTCCATGAAGTTGTAGATGTGCGATGTCAAGCTGGTCAACCAGTAGTTTTCTGCTGAGCTCTTTCTGCCTTTTTGAAAGTAGGGGCGACATTTGCGTATTTCCAATCTAGAGGGACTACCCCTTGGTCCAGAGATTAATAGAAAAGTAGTTTCCGTGGCAGGCATTGTTCTTCTGCCAGTTCCTTTAAGGCTTTGGATTGGCTTCCATCCACACCTGGCGTTTTGAGTCTTTTAGTTTGTCAATGTTCTTTCTAATTATTTCACATGTTATGGGTATATCACCCTCCCCACCACAACACCACCCTCCCCACCACAACACCACCCTCCCCACCACAACACCACCCTCCCCACCACAACACCACCCTCCCCCACCACAACACCCCCCTCCCCACCACAACACCACTTACAAGCACGCTGCAGCCGCCGCCGGCATTAACCTCCGCCATAAATCATTACAAGTACATAACCTGGCCAGGAGAAAGGATGGGGAAGGCAGGAATGGTCTGCCTATCAACTTAGTAAACTGGGATTAATGTTCCTAGTTCGTGGCTAGAAGTTTGACACTTTGTGGACGGTCTGGTATATGGTATTACTGGCAGTAGACCGAGGGTATTGGGCTATATGCGGAATTTGTAGTTGTACTACGTTATCCTTTATTGACCGTAAGGTGGGTACTACTTTATGTACACAATACAGCAAGACGGTAGAGTGTGACTTGAGTGATCCTTGCAGCCTAACCTGTGTGTGTGTGTGTGTGTGTGTGTGTGTGTGTGTGTGTGTGTGTGTGTGTGTGTGTGTGTGTGTGTGTGTGTGTGTACTCACCTATTTGTACTCACCTATTTGTGCTTGCAGGGGTTGAGCTTTGGCTCTTTGGTCCCGCCTCTCAACTGTCAATCAACTGGTGTACAGATTCCTGAGCCTACTGGGCTCTATCATATCTACATTTAAAACTGTGTATGGAGTCAGCCTCCACCACATCACTGCCTAATGCATTCCATCCGTTAACTACTCTTGACACTGAAAAAATTCCTTCTAACGTCTCTGTGGCTCATGTGGGTACTCAGTTTCCACCTGTGTCCCCTTGTTCGCGTCCCACCAGTGTTGAATAGTTTATCCTTGTTTACCCGGTCGATTCCTCTGAGGATTTTGTAGGTTGTAATCATGTCTCCCCTTACTCTTCTGTCTTCCAGTGTCGTAAGGTACATTTCCCGCAGCCTTTCCTCGTAACTCATGCCTCTTAGTTCTGGGACTAGTCTAGTGGCATACCTTTGGACTTTTTCCAGCTTCGTCTTGTGCTTGATAAGGTACGGGTTCCATGCTGGGGCCGCATACTCCAGGATTGGTCTTACATATGTGGTGTACAAGATTCTGAATGATTCCTTACACAGGTTCCTGAACGCTGTTCTGATGTTAGCCAGCCTCGCATATGCCGCAGACGTTATTCTTTTTATGTGGGCTTCAGGAGACAGGTTTGGTGTGATATCAACTCCTAGATCTTTCTCTCTGTTCGTTTCATTAAGTACTTCACCTCCTATTCTGTATCCTGTGTCTGGCCTCCTATTTCCACTGCCTAGTTTCATTACTTTGCATTTACTCGGGTTGAACTTCAACAGCCATTTGTTGGACCATTCACTTAGTCTGTCTAGGTCATCCTGTAGCCTCCTACTATCGTCCTCCGTTTCAATCCTCCTCATAAATTTTGCATCATCGGCAAACATTGAGAGAAACGATTCTATACCCTCTGGGAGATCATTTACATTGTGTGTGTACGTCTTTACCTCAATGTCACAATTACGAAATGGAATATTTGAGTCTTATAATTATGATGCGCACACACACACACACACACGCACACACACACACACACACACACACACACACACACACACACACACACACACACACACACACACACACACACACACACACAAGTATCAAAAGTATGAAACAAATTTAGATGTTAACTCTTAAACGCTGGCATTGGGGCCGACCTCCCTATGTATCATATAGACTTGGGTCAGGCTACTCCCAAGCGTCTGACTTACTTTGGACAGACAAACAAACAATAAATATGTTAATATTTCAATTACTAAAATATATATACTGTTATATGTTAATATT
Organism: Procambarus virginalis; assembly: GCA_020271785.1. Lineage (NCBI taxonomy): Eukaryota > Metazoa > Arthropoda > Malacostraca > Decapoda > Cambaridae > Procambarus > Procambarus virginalis. The sequence goes on along the minus strand of WNGS01066681.1, from coordinate 7,445,510 downwards.
AATATGTATATTATAAATGATGGAAATATTAACACATATAATATGTATATACTTGTTAATATTTCCACCCTATTTATATAACTCAATTTGAATGCATTGTTGTCGGCTGTCCAATTTCCCACAACTCGTCCTAACATAAATGTTATTTATTCGTAGTACCTCATTATTTTGGCCGAACCAGCGTGGCCGTCATACAAATAGCCAATCACAAGCCTTGATTATACTGTATTTGTTAGTGTTTCCTTGTTATTGTTGTTGTTGTGTTGTCCTTGTCTTGAGCACTTGGTGAGGACCTTCACTCTCTGATACTAGGCTGCTGGTTCAGTATAGTTGACTGATACTAGGCTGCTGACTCTGTATAGTTGACTCTGATACTAGGCTGCTGGCTCAGTATAGTTGACTCTGATACTAGGCTGCTGGTTCAGTATAGTTGACTGATACTAGGCTGCTGACTCTGTATAGTTGACTCTGATACTAGGCTGCTGGCTCTGTATAGTTGACTCTGATACTAGGCTGCTGGCTCAGTATAGTTGACTCTGATACTAGGCTGCTGGCTCAGTATAGTTGACTGATACTAGGCTGCTGACTGTATAGTTGACTCTGATACTAGGCTGCTGGCTCAGTATAGTTGACTCTGATACTAGGCTGCTGGCTCAGTATAGTTGACTCTGATACTAGGCTGCTGGCTCAGTATAGTTGACTGATACTAGGCTGCTGACTCTGTATAGTTGACTCTGATACTAGGCTGCTGGCTCTGTATAGTTGACTCTGATACTAGGCTGCTGGCTCAGTATAGTTGACTCTGATACTAGGCTGCTGGCTCAGTATAGTTGACTGATACTAGGCTGCTGACTGTATAGTTGACTCTGATACTAGGCTGCTGGCTCAGTATAGTTGACTCTGATACTAGGCTGCTGGCTCAGTATAGTTGACTCTGATACTAGGCTGCTGGCTCAGTATAGTTGACTGATACTAGGCTGCTGACTCTGTATAGTTGACTGATACTAGGCTGCTGGCTCAGTATAGTTGACTGATACTAGGCTGCTGACTCAGTATAGTTGACTGATACTAGGCTGCTGACTCTGTATAGTTGACTGATACTAGGCTGCTGACTGTATAGTTGACTCTGATACTAGGCTGCTGGCTCAGTATAGTTGACTCTGATACTAGGCTGCTGGCTCAGTATAGTTGACTCTGATACTAGGCTGCTGGCTCAGTATAGTTGACTGATACTAGGCTGCTGACTCTGTATAGTTGACTGATACTAGGCTGCTGACTCTGTATAGTTGACTGATACTAGGCTGCTGGCTCAGTATAGTTGTCTGGGCTCAGTACATTCTTTCCATTCTTTCTAGGGCTCTAGTGTTTTATTTTCCAGGATCAATACTTTATTTTCATAATTACTTGGGCGCTGCTCAAGAATGACGTTATGTCATTATGAGCAACATATGTGCTCCCTTAACTAGCACGGCACCAAAGTTGCCAATTTAGATAATATTTTCTCATCCAAAGAAACCCTAGGACAGGAAGTACTCCTTCTACAGTACCATAGCCCGTGCTACTTGGAACTTCTTGTTCCAGGTAGCGAATCTTTAACAACATTCTACAGTAACAAAGATGCCTCACACAGGCTATGTGAATCTCAGTCGTCTAGACTCAAATACTTGTTTCTCTTCAACATAGGATCAGTATTCTCCACAACCTAAATATACACGAGAAAAGCCACAGGAGCCGTGATGAGGGTTCGAACCTATGCGCTGGGAATTGGTTTGAGCATGTGGTGGCGTAATGGTGAAGAGCGTGCACCTGGGCATCTATACCCAGCACTGAGGGTGCCACTAGGGCTGTACAATCGGCGGACATACCGCAAAAGCCTTCCTTCTTTTTGTATTTCATTAACTAGATAGTAATTTTTACGTTCAAAATTTCATCTTAATTATATACAAAAAATAGCTTCGGCTTAGTATATCAGTACCAGAAAATATCACCAATCGAGCTTTGGAAAACTATAAAAAAAGGTTGTAACAGAAAAGGTCAACAAACTGTTGTGTAGCCTGTGAGGCGTCACGGCTCTCACCCCTCACTGTTGACCAGTGACTGCTGGCTGGTGTCGGTCCCCTGGCCCGCCTGGCCGGGGGTACCCTTGGCCCACCTGGCCGAGGGTACCCCTGGGCCGCCTGGCCGGGGATACCCCTGGCCCGCCTGGCCGGGGATACCCCTGGCCCGCCTGGCCGGGGATACCCCTGGCCCGCCTGGCCGAGGGTACCCCTGGCCCACCTGGCCGGGGATACTCCTGGCCCGCCTGGTCGAGGGTACCCCTGGCCCACCTGGCCGGGGATACCCTTGGCCTACCTGGCCGAGGGTATCCCTGGCCCGCCTGGCCGGGGATACCCTTGGCCCACCTGGCCGAGGGTATCCCTGGCCCGCCTGGCCGGGGATACCCCTGGCCCGCCTGGCCGAGGCTATCCACCCATGCTCGTGATATCCCAGCCAAAGCTCAAACATAAAGTTTAGAGTAGCACATTTGTATTTAAATGGTTCCCAACACAACATTTTAACTGCAAATATATTCAGGGTAGCAACAGCACATAGGGTAAATGTAATTAGAGGGCGCGGTCCCTATTGGCGGATGAGTCGGCCTTCATCGGTGATATCTGCTCGTACACTGAATTACGGTAAAGACAAGTTTGTATTGAGGCAACAATTATATATATATATATATATATATATATATATATATATATATACATATATATATATATATATAATATAAAAGTTTGTGAGGGTACCACCTCTGGTGCCAATGTGGGGACCCATAGCCTCGGAGAAGAAAATAAAAAGTATTCAGAGGAGATCTTGTGGTTTCTCACTGAACACTAATATTATCTTCTACCACCCCTATTCTTTTGTATGTACACATATATATTTGTTTTATTTGAACTTTGTTACAAAAAAGGATATATATATATATATATATATATATATATATATATATATATATATATATATATATATATATATATATATAAAGAGGCTTGAATTATAGTATAGTTACTGTGTGAGATTTAAAATTGAAGGTTTTGCAGTTGTGATAATATTGGGATTAATTATATGCATATCCTGTCTTCAACATGCTGCTATGTACTCACATATATAAAACATATACAATATATTTATCATTATTTTACNATAAATTAATATTATAATATATTAGCATATTGTGCATATATAGGCATAGGTTAGGTTAGGTTAGGTTAGGTGTTTAGGTTCGGTTGGTGATTATTTGCATTTGTAGTACGTGGGTGAAGCATTTATAGCGATGTGGTTCGAACGAAACTCGTCAGTGAAGTACTTGTTCCGGAAGTTTTCGAACGAAATCAGTTGTGAGTCGTGTGTAAACCGTTTTTCATTCATAAACAGGGGGTTTGGCGGGTGGATGGAATCACTTTTGGATCTTTGTTTGGAGGACGGGCTGCATTAGTAATGTTTCTGTCTCGGGCAAAGCTTCACTGCGCCTAAGAACTCGGACGGGGAGGTCATAAGTTACGTCAGCTCCAAATATTTGGAGAATTTTACGTGCTTGACGGGTCTAGAGTTTAGTGGCAGTGTGGTGGAGCAGCAGAAGTGTAGTGAGCCTGTGTGAAGGGCCGCTGTATACCAGTAGAGAATCAATCAGTGACTTTCTGATGTCTGGTTGCTTATAGGGCAAACCTAATTGTTTAAACTCCAAGTGTGTGGAATAGTGCAACAAGGGCTAGTGCCAGGGGCTGTGCCACAGTTGGCACTGGACCCGATTGTTGGGATTTCACTGCAGCATAAGAAACAGTTGTTCGGTAGCCTCATTAACCAGGCGGGCCGGAACTGTCTGCAGTTTGTCACTTGTATTACTCGGTCGCCAGGAGTATGCTGCTGGGCACGAAGGGCGGAGGAGTCAACAGGAATTCCTACAACACACCAGCAACGGAGGAACTTCCCTGCAACACACCAGCAACGGAGGAACTTCCCTGCAACACACCAGCAACGGAGGAACTTCCCTGCAACACACTAGCAACGGAGGAACTTCCCTGCAACACACCAGCAACGGAGGAACTTCCCTGCAACACACCAGCAACGGACGAACAACACCACGTTCAGTTTATTGGTTTATTAAATATTACATTTAATAATAAAATTGAACATTGTTCAGAACATATTTCTGTTCTCCATGCTCTCTTAATTACTCGCCTGATTTCTCGAGCTGAATACACCGCATACATTGACTACATTACTTATGGGGAAAATAATTATTTATACATTGATGTGGGTGAAGATATCAGTTGAATTTGAGAAACTTGACTAGGTCAGGAGCAGAGAAGAGGCCTGGTTGTGTGCCCAGGACATTAACGACAAGGTCTGACACGGCCACAACGACGGCGGTGACACGAGCCAAGGTCAGAGTAGCCGTGTAAATAAGAGTTAGGTAGAGATACGTAGCCTACTCCCCATTCCTGCCCGAGTATTTGGCGGTTCAGGGATCGCCCACACACTGACAACCTTGTTTGATTCTCTTTGTGGAGCACTCAGCGCGGGAGTTCCTGTACGGCGACGGGATGTTCCCAGGACGTCCGGCTTTACCTCACTGCACAGAGGAGGTCCTCTGCTTTACCTCACTGCACAGAGGAGGTCCTCTGAGAGTGGGTCGTCTGTGGTCGTGCCGGGGGCCCTTTTGTGGTCTGGGTGACAAAGCAGTTTTTTTTCTACCACAGACGTGGCCACACATTTACAATGCTAACCAGCATGAACGTGCGCCACAGTAGGCTCTGTTTTGGAGGATTTAGTTATATTTTTGGAAATATGTTGTATTTCTGTAGGTAGTAATTTTGGAAGATAGGCTGTATTTTTGGAGGTAGGTTGTATTTTTGAGTGATTATAATTGGAGGATAGATTGTATTACATTAATATTTTGGTGAACAAAACGAAATACAAATGGATAAAACCTGCTAGACTCTGTAAAGTGAATTTAAAGTTAGTGTCCAGCTTTCATGGTGGGCTGCACAACATACTGGCCTTTACATAATTCCACATACTTGCCTCTAAATAAATTTCAACACAATGGCCCCTGGCACTTGCTTGCCACATTTTCAAACATAATAATTGGCGGTAATGTTGTTGCAACACTCGCACCTCCAGGACGTTCATCCCCCTTCCTTGTCTGACAGTGTTGCCGGGACACACAGCGTTATTAACACGCGCCTTACATCGCGACCATCAACCTTGTACAGTCACAGACCCGCTCCTGTGCCAGGGTAGTTCACTACGGGCTCGTCATAGCCCCTGCTACTTGCCCCTCCTGTGCCAGGATAGTTCACTACGGGCTCGCCATAGCCCCTGCTACTTCGCACTTTGCGTTCCCAGTAGCTGGTTCTAAAACAATTTCAAACAACAACAACAAACAAATTTGTAACTTCCCCGTAAGGCTGACTTCTTATTCTCATGTTGGTATGGGTAGCCCCTACGTACTCTACCTCCTCCTCCCTTCTATTGTCACGCCGCCACCTGCTCATCTCTCAGGTCTTACGAGCCTCTCAACTCCCTCCTCCTCCTCCTTGCAGGTGTGTGGGGCCCTCACTGTTTTGCTTCCATCAGACCCTCTTGCCCCCAGAGGGGGGGGGGGGGACCCTTCCACCAACTTAATGCTTTTTCTTATCTATAAACGACTGGCGATTCCAACTCCCTCTTAGCCTCACTAATTGCCTATTAAAAACAAAAAACTAATTGAAACTATTATTAGTCTTTTCTGATCTTCTACCTATCGTGGAATCCAGAATTGCCTCTAATTTGCCAACTATTGATTCTCAGTCCGACCCGTCATCAGCTGTGACATAATCCATATGGTCTGACTGGTCTTGAGCTCAACACGAGGCTTTTATGCTTTAACGCGTTGATGTAAAACTCGCGCTAATCTTTTGCATGTGAGGCATCTGTGTGTAGCTTGGCGCCGCCTGGATCATGTGTCCACTGTGTCACTTGTGTCCGGGTGGTGACACATGGATGAGCGTCTCTTTGCGCTGTACTCTATCCACCTAAACACAAACACCACAAATTAAGTATGATATCCTCACTTCATTATTAGTTACATTGTCTAATAGTATTGGATGAACAGTATTAGTGTTAAGAATGTGTTGGGGGCTTGTAATATTGCATACAATAATGTTCCTTCCCTCCGACAGACCGCTCCCGTCCCTGGTGGAAGAGTTGGAACCGCAAGTACGTGCTACTGTGTGGCACCTGCGGCACCTCGGCCGTCCTCTTGGGCACTTTCTACCTCATTATCTACTTTGTGCTCAGGTCCTACACGTCGTCTCTACAGTACTTCGAGACTATACCCACCTACGTCCCTGCTGCTGTAGTGAGTACCGTCCTCTTGAGAGTATTGGTGGGCGTGTGGAGGGGACCCTTGTTGACGCTGGTGGCCCTCTCCAACAATCTTCAGTGGCTTGTGTGCCTAGCTGCTACACCAACCTTACCAACACCACACATCTTCTCCACAGGTTGTGTGTGTGTGTGAGAGAGTGTGAGAGTGGGAGAGTGTGAGAGTGCGAGAGAGAGAGAGAGAGAGAGGAGAGAGAGAGAGAGAGAGAGAGAGAGAGAGAGAGAAAGAGAGTATCTGGGCTAACATTTCCTAGTGGCAGTAAATGTGTTACCGAGGAGGCATAATCTGGCCTAATAACCAATTACGAGCTCTACCAACATTAATCACTCACCAACCAGCTCGAATAACTTTTGTGAGTAGCAAGATGACCTTTATGACCAACCCGACAGGTGACCTTACCTAACCTTCCTGACCAGCCCGACAGGTGACCTTACCTAACCAGACACTGTCAGACCATCAACATCTCCACGCCCAACACGTCAAGCGTCGCCCAACATTTCCACCAACAAATTTACAAACATATTGCAAATCTTTTGTTTACTTTGTGAAGAACAACGTGATCAAATGATTTACTGTGGAAAATTAGAAGTATTTATTCAGTTAGTGGAGGTGGTAATTGTTGGGAGTGATGCCTATAATGACGGTGTTAATCTGGCGGGGAAGCCCATATGAGCCAAGGTGTACAGTTATGGACACAAGGTTGGCCTGGTCAGGTCTTAAAGAGGACGGAGGCAGAGTTGGCCAGGCTGGTAACGTGAGCTGCCTCTGGAGAAATGGTGGTGGTGGCTGTGGTGGGGGGTGGTAGTTGATTGACAGTTGAGAGGCGGGCCGTAAGAGCAGAGCTCAACCCCCGTAAGAAAACTGAACAACTAGGTGAATACACAATGGGACAAGAGGGAAATGGGACAGGAGTCATTGCTGTAAACAACTGATGCTCGAAAGGCGGGATCCAAGAGTCAATGCTCGATCCTGCAGACACGTATATGTGAGTACACATATAGGCGAGTACACACACACACACACACACACACACACACACACACACACACACACACACACACAGGGGGCCTGTGGATATCGCGCACTTGTAATTCTGTGGCGCGGGTTCGATTCCCGCACCCGGCAGAAACAAATGGGCAAAGTTTCTTCACCCTGAATGCCCCTGTTACCTAGCAGTAAATAGGTACCTGGGAGTTAGTCAGCTGTCACGGGCTGCTTCCTGGGGTGTGTGTGTGTGTGGTGTGGGAAAAAAAAAAAAAAAAAAAAAAGTAGTTAGTGTAGTTAGTAAACAGTTGATTGACAGTTGAGAGGCGGCCGAAAGAGCAAAGCTCAACCCCCGTAAAAATACAACTAAGTGAATACAACTAAGTGAATACACACACACACACACACACACACACACACACACACACACACACACACACACACACACACACACACATGTGTGGTGTTGCCATGGAAGTGGCCTCCTCTCAGGAAGCAGCCAGATGTACTAGCCGGCTGATAGAGAGAAAAGAGCAGTAGTAGTGGCTGGCATTAAAGAACAAACAGGGGCCAGGCCAAAGGAGCGGAGAGACAAGGACAAAAACATAGTTAAAGAGATCCTTAAAGAGGTAAGCATGGAGGGAACTGTACAAAATGTTGAAAAGGTTTTCAGGCTTGGAAAGTACAACAAGGACAGAGACCGAATGATAAAGGTGGTATTCATGAGCGAAAACACGAAAGAGGAACTGTTAGAAAGGAAGTGCTGTCTAGCAAATGTCGAGAAGTTCAAAAAAGTATTCCTACAGAGGGATATGACAAGGGAAGAGAGAAAGCAGGCAGCAGACGTGAGGAAGGAGCGCAGGGAGAGAGAAAGGAATCAGGGAGCCACAACCCCGATCCACACAATCCCAGAGGGGAGTGGGGAACCCTCCTCAAACAGTGCACTAGCCACAGGGAGTGTGACACCATCCCCACATTCTACCCAACAGACACCCTACCTGCCCCAACCCCTGCCAGCCCCCACTAAGTACCCACCTAAGGCACCTTCCCCCCACCCACCCCCCTCCTCCCACTCACCCCTTCCTCCCTCTCATCCCCCTCCTCCCACTCCCCCCTCCCCCCAGGACCACCCTTCTCCCCCATCCCCCAAGCCCTCCCTTCTCCCACATGCCCTCCAGTCTCTCCCACCCACAAGCCCTCAGTTCTCCCCTGCCCCCCTAAGCCCCCCACTCTCCCCACCCCACCTAAGCCTTCCCCTCTCCACCACTCCCCAATACCCTCCCCTCTTCCTCACCCACCTCAGCCTTCCCTTTCCCCCCGCCCTCCCCCCTTTACTGCCCACCCAAACCCCCCCTTCTCCCCCATCCCCCAACCTTCGTCCTCTCACCCCCTCAACCCTCCCCCTCTCACCCACCCCCCAACCCTCCCTCTCTCACCCACCCCCCTACCCTCCCCTCTCACCCACCCACCCTTCCCTCCCCCTCCCCTCCACCCCCCCAAGCCCTTCCTCCTCCACCAGTCTCCCCGTACCAGATCCTCCAAGCTCCCGCTCACCCCAGACCCCACAGGTCCCCCCAGAGGAGAAGCAGAAAAGAGTCAGTTTCAGGGTAATGTACTCGAACATAGATGGGATCACAAGCAAGACAAGTGAACTAAGGGAAAGAACACAAGAAGTGAACCCAGATGTAATCGGACTCACTGAGACAAAACTCTCTGGAATCATAACGAATGCTGTGTTTCCCCAGGAGTACACAGTAATAAGGAAAGAGAGGGAAGGTAGGGGAGGAGGCGGAGTGGCCCTACTCATGAGAAAGGAATGGAGTTTTAAGGAGATGGCTATCCCGGGCTGTGAGGGTTTCAGAGACTACATAGCAGGCACCATGACAATGGGAGGACCAAGAATAGTAGTAGCAGTAATATATAACCCTCCACCAAATGACAGAAGACCCAGTCAAGAGTATGAAAACAACAACATGGCAGTTAACACTATAATTGAGAGGGCAGCCTCTGCTGCCTGTAGAAATAGATCCCACCTGCTCATCATGGGGACTTCAATCACGGAAGAATTGATTGGGAGAACAAGGAACCGCATGGCGGCGAGGATACGTGGAGAGCCAAACTACTGGAGGTGGTGACTAGAAACTTCTTAACCCAGCATGTCAGAGAACCCACAAGGATGAGAGGAAATGACGAACCAGCGAGACTCGACCTGGTCTTCACCCTGAACGACTCTGACATAAGAGAAATCGGTTTTGAGGCCCCAGTAGGGATGAGCGACCACAGTGTATTGGAGTTTGAATACCTGATTGAAGAAGGGTTATTGAACTCGAGGAGAGATACTGAAACCAAAAGGTTAGCATACCGAAAGGGAAACTATGAGGAGATAAGAAAATTCCTAACAGACATAGCATGGGAAACAGAGCTCAGGGAAAAGACGGCCCAAGATATGATGGACTACATCACGCAAAAGTGCAAGGAAGCAGCAAACAAGTTTGTCCCAGTCCAAAAGGAAAACAGTGAAATGAAGATGAGAAACCCATGGTTTAATCAGAGATGTAGGCTAGCTAAGCAACAAAGTAAAAGGGCATGGAGAAACTATAGGAATAACAGGACACTGGAGAGCAGAGAAAGATACCAGATTGCCAGGAATGAATATGTCAGGATGAGAAGAGAGGCGGAAAGACAATACGAAAACGACATCGCAAGCAAGGCAAAGACTCAGCCTAAATTGCTGCATAGCCACATCAGGAGAAAAACAACAGTAAAGGAACAGGTTATGAAATTAAGGATAGGGGCAGAAGGATTCACTACAAGCGACAAGGAAGTATGTGAGGAACTGAATAAGAAATTCCAAGAGGTCTTCACCCTAGAACAAGGAGAAATCCCAGAGTTAGGAGAGGGGATAGCTAACCAGGAACCACTGGAAGAGTTTGAGATTACAAGCGGGGAAGTAAGAAAGTGTTTACTAGAGTTGGATGTGACAAAGGCTATAGGCCCAGATGGAATCTCTCCTTGGATACTTAAGGAAGGAGCAGAAGAACTGTGCCTACCACTCTCCATAGTGTATAACAAATCTCTGGCAACAGGGGAACTGCCAGAAATTTGGAAAGCAGCTAATGTAGTCCCGATATACAAGAAAGGGGATAGACAGGAGGCACTGAATTACAGGCCAGTGTCCCTAACCTGCATACCATGCAAGCTGATGGAGAAGATTGTGCGAAGAAAGCTAGTGGAACACCTGGAGCGAAGGAACTTTGTAACACAGCATCAACATGGGTTCAGGGATGGCAGGTCCTGCCTCACAGGGTTACTTGAATTCTACGACCAGGCTACAAAAATAAGGCAAGAAAGAGAAGGGTGGGCAGACTGCATATTTTTGGATTGTCAGAAAGCCTTTGATACAGTGCCACACAAGAGGCTAGTGAAAAAGCTGGAGATGCAGGCTGGAGTGAAAGGGAAGGTACTCCGTTGGATACAGGAGTACCTAACCAACAGGAGACAAAGAGTCAGTGTGAGGGGTGAGGTCTCAGATTGGCGAGACGTTACGAGTGGAGTCCCGCAGGGGTCAGTCCTTGGACCTATACTGTTTCTGATATATGTAAATGATCTCCCAGAGGGTATAGAATCGTTTCTCTCAATGTTTGCCGATGATGCAAAAATTATGAGGAGGATTGAAACTGAGGACGATAGTAGGAGGCTACAAGACGACCTAGACAGACTGAGTGAATGGTCCAACAAATGGCTGTTGAAGTTCAACCCGAGTAAATGCAAAGTAATGAAACTAGGCAGTGGAAACAGGAGGCCAGACACAGGATACAGAATAGGAGATGAAGTACTTAATGAAACGGACAGAGAGAAAGATCTAGGAGTTGATATCACACCAAACCTGTCTCCTGAAGCCCACATAAAAAGGATAACATCTGCGGCATATGCGAGGCTGGCTAACATCAGAACAGCGTTCAGGAACCTGTGTAAGGAATCATTCAGAATCTTGTACACCACATATGTAAGACCAATCCTGGAGTATGCAGCCCCAGCATGGAGCCCGTACCTTGTCAAGCACAAGACGAAGCTGGAAAAAGTCCAAAGGTATGCCACTAGACTAGTCCCAGAACTAAGAGGCATGAGTTACGAGGAAAGGCTGCGGGAAATGCACCTTACGACACTGGAAGACAGAAGAGTAAGGGGAGATATGATCACAACCTACAAAATCCTCAGAGGAATCGACCGGGTAGACAAGGACAAACTATTCAACACTGGGGGGACGCGAACAAGGGGACACAGGTGGAAACTGAGTACCCACATGAGCCACAGTCCTTACACAATGTTGACGGTCAACATCTGCCTTGAACCTGTCCTTAAAGTTGTGGGTGGAGGTGGCTTCAACAACTTTGGTCAGTGCATTTCAGTGCACGAGGGCTTATGTAGTACAATCTATATTTAAGAAATATTAATTTATCGAGAGATGCAGCAATGATACATTTTCCTTCCTTTTTCTATGGTGTTGCTATGCTCGATGCCTTTAGACTAATATACTCTACCTAATGTTTTCTGCTCTAATGATAGGTTTTAGCACTTGCCCCGCGTATCTGTGTTAGACTGAATAAAGCCTTAACAAGCGAAACATTGTCATCAAAAAGTGTAGACTGGTGAGGGTGTATCTCTACAGTAGTAATAGTCTTGTAGTAATGGACTTGTGAGTGTAAAGTGGAGGATGATGTTGGTAGCGTAGCGTAGCGTGGCACCTCCGGTAATTAAGCCAGCGTGTGTTCTCCATCTCATCATCATCAACCGTCCTCTTTTTATGTCCAACATTGCCCCGGTGAGTGAGTTTTGGTGGCGCGGGGGAGCCCTGGTGGTGGCGGGACGACTCATTACCCCCACCATCACCACCACCATCACTCCTTCACACTTTCACTGTCATTCCCGCCTAACCCATCATCCTATATTTCTTACCTTTATTTTGTAATAATTTGGCGAGGATTACCACGGCCAAGAGACAACAGGAAATGTAACTTTTCTATGGTGAATTTGGTGAGGATTTTTTTTATTACATCTAAAATGATTGAATGTTTATACGTCTTTCAGTTGATACTTGCGGGCAGAGACCGCTGTCATCGTCCTGTTAATAAATGACTTACATTATCGTAGACCTTTATATAAGTTATGATCTATAATAAAAAGGTAGCTGTGAGTTAGGGAACTGTTGTGGGTTGTATCCTGGGGAAGGTTAGTTGCTGGCCAAGGGAGACCTGCATAAGCCTAACACCTTACCTGTCTCCGACAATGGGTAACCATAAGGCCACATCCTTCAATAAAATATTGAAAGTCTTTTTATTTAAATATAATATAATACAGGAGGAACAGAATACTCGGTAATCTCATTTGGTGTCAATTTTCAACCGGATAGAGCTGGACAAATGACGTAGATGTAACAATGAATTAACGTTGATAACGTTAACCCCACGTTGATTAAACGTCACTTGAGCACGGTTTGCCAGCTGGGTTCACTCGTGTAGGTAACAACGGGTTCATCCTTAACACTTGTCCCACGCCTCGCTGGCGATTTGGTCTGGGTTGGTCTGGCCAGAGAGGAGGAGGAGGTCCATCAACGCTGGTCGGCTCTCTTCACCCAGCGGTAATTGCATAGCTGGATTTTAACCGATTGGCGGGTCGTGTTGCAGGGGGAAACTTACAGGGTAAAGTTTACCCTGTAAACTTACAGGGTAAAGTTTACCGTGAGCTATAGGAAGGGAAAGCTGCTAACCGGAGTCAGACACACAGAAATTACAATAGCGTGATGCATGAAATGAACAAATCCACATAGCCAGAAGACAGTAGCAAGTGGGCACCAACACAGAAGACAGTAGGTAGTGGGCACCAACACAGAAGACAGTAGGTAGTGGGCACCAACACAGAAGACAATAGCAAGTGGGCACCAACACAGAAGACAGTAGCAAGTGGGCACCAACACAGAAGACAGTAGGTAGTGGGCACCAACACAGAAGACAGTAGGTAGTGGGCACCAACACAGAAGACAGTAGCAAGTGGGCACCAACACAGAAGACAGTAGCAAGTGGGCACCAACACAGAAGACAGTAGGTAGTGGGCACCAACACAGAAGACAGTAGGTAGTGGGCACCAACACAGAAGACAGTAGCAAGTGGGCACCAACACAGAAGACAGTAGGTAGTGGGCACCAACACAGAAGACAGTAGGTAGTGGGCACCAACACAGAAGACAGTAGGTAGTGGGCACCAACACAGAAGACAGTAGGTAGTGGGCACCAACACAGAAGACAGTAGGTAGTGGGCACCAACACAGAAGACAGTAGGTAGTGGGCACCAACACAGAAGACAGTAGCAAGTGGGCACCAACACAGAAGACAGTAGGTAGTGGGCACCAACACAGAAGACAGTAGCAAGATCAATACGTCAAGAGAAGCATAATTAAGGAACTTGCCGGAGACACAACGCCGCTACACAAGAAAACTTCTTCAGTCTTGCACTGGAAACTTTTGCTTGAAGCTTCTTCGGCCTCTCGCTTTTTCTAATTTTCTTTCCCTGAGAGCAAACAAAGATGTAGAGCTTCCCGCGCTCTGCCACTGCCACCCACTCTTCCTCAGCATATTATTTAGCGATTTTTTCACTCCAAAATAAATCCCAACGATAGTTTTTCCTTATTAAATGTTTTCAGAAAGTAACATCTTAAAAATCGTAACATTTTGACAAGTACAAATTTGTATTAATATTTTATTTTAACGTGATTGAGCTGGTGAGTTAGGGGAAATTTTGATACTGATGACATTGTTTTTTTCCTTACCTATCAATGTTTACCTATCAGAGACTACGAGGAAGTGAGGTCTAGTTTCTTGTACCCCGCCTACTGGCCTTGCTGTACTTGTTGCATTATTCCTTAACAATGTTGACGGTCAACATCTGCCTTGAACCTGTCCTTAAAGTTGTGGGTGGAGGTGGCTTCATCAACTTTGTCAGTGCATTCAGTGCAAGACAGAAGAGTAAGGGGAGACATGATCACTACCTACAAAATCCTCAGGGGAATCGACAGGGTAGACAAGGATAAACTATTCAACACTGGCGGTATGCGAACAAGGGGACACAGGTGGAAACTAAGTACCCAAATGAGCCACAGGGACGTTAGAAAGAACTTTTTCAGTGTCAAAGTAGTTAACAAATGGAATGTATTAGGCAGTGATGGGGTGGAGGCTGACTCCATACACAGTTTCAAATGTAGTTATGACAGACCCCAGTAGGCTCAGGAACCTGCACACCAGTTAATTGACGGTTGAGAGGCGGGACCAAAGAACCAAAACTCAACCCCCGCAAGCACAAATAGGTGAGTACACAGGAGAGGTTAGAGGCATTAAATATGCCAAAACTAGAAGATAGAAGAAAAAGAGGTGATATGATCACTACGTACAAAATAGTAACAGGAACTGATAAAATCGATAGGGAAGATTTCCTGAGACCTGGAACTTCAAGAACAAGAGGTCATAGATTTAAACTAGCTAAACACAGATGCCGAAGAAATAAAAGAAAATTCACTTTCGCAAACAGAGTGGTAGACGGTTGGAACAAGTTAGGTGAGAAGGTGGTGGAGGCCAAGACCGTCAGTAGTTTCAAAGCGTTATATGACAAAGAGTGCTGGGAAGACGGGACACCACGAGCGTAGCTCTCATCCTGTAACTACACTTAGGTAATTACACACACACACTCTCTCTCTCTCCCTCTCCCTCCCTCCCTCCCCCCTCATATGTCTTTAAAAGATAATGTGTTTGACGTTGGAAGCCTGCAATTATATTGTAGTGTTTCTGTACTTAATATAATAGTTGGGACCCAGTTGGTAAGATTTGTCTGAATAGTGAAATTCGTACATTGTCGTCAATTTTATAACTCATCGGAGGCCGTCATCATTAATGTGTTCAATAACGGAATAAACAATGTTGGTTTTCCTGCTTTCTAATGCAGATTTGCATTGTGTGACTGAATTAGATAATACATTTACGGTGTTGATGATGTGGTGGCGTTAGTATAGTGTAGTGAGGAAATGTGTTGAGTCGCCGGGCAAAATACGGGAATACAATCACGTTTTTTATTGATTGTTAAAAAAAAAAGAGACAGACTACACGCACGCATTTGTACGATAAATGTCTGTGTTTTAACGATGAGAAACGATATGAAGCAAACATTTGAGAATGGAAGCTCCACAATGTTTATTACACCAATTTCTGATTTCGATGCTCAGGAAATAGTACTCGGGAATCCCTATGAAACTTTACGGGATATTGGAAACGGATTTTCAATGTTTTTCCCAGATTAATCATGACAAACCAAGCAGAAAAATATGGGTTAAAAAGTCAAATATGAACCTCAGTGATATATTTGAACACTGTACACGAACCGCAGAACAATGTAACATTAGAACAAGTACTGTATAAGAGAGAGAAGTTGGTATAAACTCTAGTGCTTAATATGACTAGAACAACAAGTGAGCATCGAGGAGAGAGCAGTGAAGGCATCTCAGTATGAACATAGGGCGTCTAACTCCTTGTACTCTCTGGCTGAGGATCGGGAGGAGACGGTGTATATGTTGGACGAGGAACCCCCAGACGATCAAGGTAAACATATACACCTCAATATTTTCACTTATTTTTATTATTGTTTTATCATATTTATAATTTGTTGAAGTTGAGAACGTGACGGTATGTGTTGTCGCGTTTATCATGTTGGTTCAATGTAAACTTTATTTCTGATTGATTTATTGTTTTATATTTATTTATTAATTTTGTATTATTATAGCGTGGGGGATAAAATGCTCAATATGAATATATACTGTACGTGTATATATTATGTATTTAGACTAGCTAAATTTTGGTATCATCTCAGGTGCAAACTTACGCTCTATGTATTTATAAGTAACAACTGCAGGAGTACATGTATTCAGCATCGAAAGACTCGTAAATTACTTACATAACATTTGTCAAAAATTCAGATATTAGATAACAGAGTTGTTAGATCTGTCAATAAGTGGAATAGGTTAGATGTAGAAGTCGTTGAAGCTAATTGTATTCAGAGTTTTAAATATGAATATGATAGCGTAAGAAATGAGTCCTGCATTACTGTGAGAACGTTGGGAAAGCGGAGCATATCTCCAGCCTGCAGTCACACCTAGGTGAGTACACAGATCCTTTTTTTTTTATTATTATTATTTTCTACCACAAACGTGGCCACACATTTACAGTGCTAAATAGCATATATACATTTTCTTCTGACCTCCATGGACAGGGTTAGAGATCAGTTAAACATATAGTTCAGGGTTTTATTGAACAATCAACCACAGAAGGTGGTTCGGTATTTTTAAAATGCTAAGCTAACCTACATACGTAAATACACAGATACACAGATTTACGTATGCCCTACATAAAGTGTTCGAAGTGTCATTAATGTGCATTTACAAAGGTGAAATGCAATTCTGATCAGCTTCCATATGTACTTTATACACATACATATACGCACTTCTCCAGGGACAACAACACTCACATATCCCCCCCCCCACCCCACCCTCGCTGCTATTGTTGACTTGACTCTGGATTTCTTACACGAGTATAATAAAAGTTGTCTTGGTTCTGCCAACCTTTTATAGCCTCGCCTTCCTTTCTCCGCGTGTACCACAACTGGAAAGTTTTGTACAATATTGTCCCAATCCTTCCTGCGAGAACAATAACAAAGCCACACTGGTGACATAGTCAATAATATAGACGTGTTGTAGAGGTATGCTAACGATGCTAACAAACCGGGCCTAATAAGCGCAGTCTCAGGTATAATGGATATATATATATATATATATATATATATATATATATATATATATATATATATATTATAATATATATATATATATATATATATTAGTATATTTTGGTAGCAGTCTTTCCTGTAGACATATGTTATTAAATATGACCGAAAAAGTAAGATTAATAATTCTAACACGAATTTTCTCAATTTTCCTTATGTTTGTTTTTACTGATGACGGTAAATTAAAAATCAATTCTCCAAAATTCATTCTTTATTTCTTAGTCTGACGCGACACTTGAGCGCGTTTCGTAAAACTTATTACATTTTCAAAGACTTTAGTTACACACACACAGAACAACTATAACTGAACAGAGTTTAAATACCTGCATTTGGGTGAGGTGACATGTTACAATGGTTTGGGGTGAGGTGAGAACAAACACAGAACACGAAACAATGGGTATAAGGGAAGAATAGAACTGTAACTGCAGAAGGCCTATTGGCCCGTATTTCTTGATGTTTCTATATTGGAGCGGAGTCTTGAAGTGGGTAGAATATAGTAGTGCGTTAATTGGCTGTTGATTGCTGGTGTTGACTTCTTGATGTGTAGTGCCTCGCAGATGTCAAGCCGCCTGTTGTCGCTGTATCTATCAATGATTTCTGTGTTGTTTGTTAAGATTTCTCTGGTGATGGTTTGGTTGTGGGAAGAGATTATATGTTCCTTGATAGAGCCCTGTTGCTTATGCATCGTTAATCGCCTGGAAAGAGATGTTGTTGTCTTGCATATATATTGAGTTCTTTGGGGCTTACAGTCCCCAAGTGGGCATTTGAAGGCATAGACGACATTGGTCTCTTTCAAAGCGTTCTGCTTTGTGTCTGGAGAGTTTCTCATGAGTAGGTTGGCAGTTTTCTTGGTTTTATAGTAAATCGTCAATTGTATCTTCTGATTTTTGTCTGTAGGGATAACGTTTCTATTAACAATATC
This sequence comes from Procambarus virginalis, assembly GCA_020271785.1. Taxonomy (NCBI): domain Eukaryota; kingdom Metazoa; phylum Arthropoda; class Malacostraca; order Decapoda; family Cambaridae; genus Procambarus; species Procambarus virginalis. Next base: position 7,427,317 of record WNGS01066681.1, on the reverse strand, counting down.
TTTCAGGACCCTTTCCTCCGTTTTATGAGCTGTGGAGAAGAAGTTCCTGTAAAATAGTCTAATAGGGGGTATAGGTGTTGTGTTAGTTGTATCTTCAGAGGTTGCATGGCGTTTCACTTTCCTTCTTATGATGTCTTCAATGAAACCATTGGAGAAGCCGTTGTTGACTAGGACCTGCCTTACTCTACAGAGTTCTTCGTCGACTTGCTTCCATTCTGAGCTGTGGCTGAGAGCACGGTCGACATAAGCGTTAACAACACTCCTCCTAAAGTCTTTGAAAATGTAATAAGTTTTACGAAACGCGCTCAAGTGTCGCGTCAGACTAAGAAATAAAGAATGAATTTTGGAGAATTGATTTTTAATTTACCGTCATCAGTAAAAACAAACATAAGGAAAATTGAGAAAATTCGTGTTAGAATTATTAATCTTACTTTTTCGGTCATATTTAATATATATATAATATATATATATATATATATATATATATATATATATATATATATAATATATATATATATATATATATATAGGCGACAGCGGTCTCTGCCTAGAGAATTTTTGCCAAGATTTTTGAAGAGGCCCGCCACTGGATTGACCAATCGGAGAGTGACCTAGTGTCACGTGACGTAGGAGCCGCACATTAATCAACCCGTCCTCGACTCAAGTCCATTACATCCAGCCGTCGCCCCCACAGACGCATTCATAAATTTTAACATGCTGTTCATTCAAAACAAGAATTTTCTCAAATATAAATTAATATTATAATATATTAGCATATTGTGCATATATAGGCATAGGTTAGGTTAGGTTAGGTTAGGTGTTTAGGTTCGGTTGGTGATTATTTGCATTTGTAGTACGTGGGTGAAGCATTTATAGCGATGTGGTTCGAACGAAACTCGTCAGTGAAGCACTTGTTCCAGAAGTTTTCGAACGAAATCAGTTGTGAGTCGTGTGTAAACCGTTTTTCATTCATAAACAGGGGGTTTGGGCGGGTGGATGGAATAACTTTTGGATCTTTGTTTGGAGGACGGGCTGCATTAGTAATGTTTCTGTCTCGGGCAAAGCTTCACTGCGCCTAAGAACTCGGCAGCCGTCCTCCAAACAAAGATCCAAAAGTGATTCCATGCATCCGCCAAACCCCCTGTTTATGAATGAAAAGCAGTTTACACACGACTCACAACTGCTGACGTTCGAACATATCCGGAACAAGTGCTTCACTGACGAATTTTGTTCGAATCACAGCGCTATAAATGCTTCACCCACGTACTATAAATAGAAATAATCGCCAACAGCACCTAAACACCTAACCTAACCTATCCTATGCCTATATATACACAATATGCTAATATATTATAATATTAATTTATATTTGAGAAAATTCCCGTTTTGAATGAACAGCATGTTAAATTTATGAATGCGTCTGCGGGTTCGACTGCTGGATGTAATGGACTTGAGTCGAGGACGGGAACTCGGACTGGTGAGGTCATAAAGTTACGATCAGCTCCCAATATATTGGAGAATTTTACGTGCTGTGACGGGTCTAGAGTTTCAGTGGCAGTGCTAGGAGCAGCAAAAGTGAGGTGAGCCTGTGATGGTGAAGGGCCGCTG
>WNGS01066681.1:7324030-7339610 GCA_020271785.1 Procambarus virginalis | reverse complement strand
TATAATGAATAATTGAGTGAATAACTCTTGTTTAAATAAATAAATATATATATATATTTATATATAGTGGTTCAGTATGATGCATCAGTCAGCTAGCCGGTCATTTTTCGGCAAAAACCTTTTGTTTTCTTTTGATTTTGAATTACCTTATTTCCTATAGAATTAGAAAATAACCAATGATTAAATTAATAATAAAAACTGACCAAAAGATAGACACAAGCATGTTTGATGGGCATTCTTTTGGATATCCTTGATCCTGACGACAATGAAGCCTATCTGAGAGCTGTTGATATTCTGCACTCTGAATATTGCAGAAGGATCGCATCTATGGATATCTGCTTTCCTTTGATATAATTCTAATATGTTGTGCTCAGTGGACTCCTATTTACTAGTTACAGCCACCGGATTCCTTCGTGGGTATTCTACATCCTGATTATAATGTAGGATGTCCATCATCCTGAGATATCCAATATGATTATATTAATGAGGGCTAATTCCTCATAGTGGACATCTAGCATCATGATTCAGGCAAGACTTTCTCCAGTGGATATCCAACATCCTGATTCAGGCAGGACTCTCCAGTGGACATTAAACATCCTGATTCTGGCAGGACTCTCTCCAGTGGAGATTCAACATCCTGATTGATGCAGGACTCTCTCCAGGGGATATCCAACATCCTGATTCAACCAGGACTCTCACCAGTGATTATCTAACATCCTGATTCTGGCAGGACTCTATCCAGTAGATATCCGATATCCTGTTTCAGGCAGGACTCTCTCTAGTGGACGTCCAACATCCTGATTCAGGCAGGGCTCTCTCCAGTGGATATTGAATATCCTGATTCAACCAGGACTCTCTCCAGTGGATATCCAACATCCTGATTCTGTCAGGACTTTCTGCAGTGGATATTGAACATCCTGATTCAGGCAGGATTCTCCAGTGGATATCCAACATCCTGGTTCAGGCAGGACTCACTCTAGTGGATATCCAACATTCTGATGACATTGTAGACAGATAAATTTTCTACACAGTGATTGTAGGCTGTTATAGGCTTGAAGATATAAAAAAGTATCTACGTAAATGACGAAGAAAGAAATTCATAATTTTTTAATATCCATTTTTTATTAGGCTTATTATAGTTATTATTACTTGCTCATCAACTCATTTTTGTTAATAATATGTTAAGAAAACATGATGATAAGTTTGATATTTGAATTGGCTGTATCTCGGTAAATATATGTGTAAAGGCTTAATATTGGAAATTAGCAAAGAAAGAGTTAACAGAAGAAACGTCCAGTGATGCGGTAATTCTAATGGTAGCATTTTGAAAACGATTCTATGGCTGGTTTTGATTTTGAGTTTTGCGAAAAATGACGATTTCGCCGAGGTGGCGATTTTTCGTGGCAGCTCCGCTTTGCGCCATCTTTTGACAATTATTTACTGATTTAACTGACCGCTGAGCTGTGTAGCCGTCATGTCCCGAGGCACCATGCTTGTGTCTATCTTTTTGGTCAGTTTTTTATTATTTAATTTAATCATTGGTTATTTTCTAATTCTATAGGAAAATAAGGTAATTCAAAATCAAAAGAAAACAAAAGGTTTTTGGCGAAAAATGACCGGCTAGCTGTGTGATGCATCATACTGAACCGTTATATATATATATTTATATAAACATGAGTTATTCACTCAATTATTCGTTGTTTATGAACATTCTTTTGGATATCTCTGATCCTGACGAACAATGAAAGCATATCTGACAGCTGTTGATATCCTGCACTCTGAATATGTAGAAGGCATCGCATCTATAGATATCTGCTTTCCTTTGATATAATTCTGGTATGTTGTTCCTCAGTAGGACTCCTATATACTCGTTACAGCCGCCGGATTCCTTCGTGGGTATTCTACATCCTGATTATAATGTAGGATGTCTATCATCCTGAGATATCCAATATGATTAAAATAATGAGGGCAAATTGCTCATAGTGGACATCTAGCATCATGATTCAGGCAAGACTTTCTCCAGTGGATATCCAATATCCTGATTCAACCAGGACTCTCTCCAGTGGATATCCAATATCCTGATTCTGGCAGGACTCTCTCTGGTGGACATCCAACATCCTGTTTCAGGCAGGACTCTTTGCAGTGGACGTCCAACATCCTGATTCAGGCAGGACTCTCTCCAGTGGATATCGAACATCCTGATTCAACCAGAATTCTCTCCAGTGGATATCAATCATCCTGATTCTGTCAGGATTTTCTTCAGTGGATATTGAACATCCTGATTCAGGCAGGAATCTCTCTAGTGGACATCCAACATCCTGATTCAGGCAGGACTCTTTCCACTGGACATCCAACATCCTGATTCAGACAGGACTCTCTCCAGTGGGCATTAAACATCCTGTTTGAGGCAGGACTCTCTATAGTGGACATTAAACATCCTTATTCAGACAAGACCTCTACAGTGGACATCTGGCACCATGATTCAGGCAGGACTCTCTCCAGTGGATATCGAATATCCTGATTCAGGCAGAACTCTCTCCACTGACATCCAACATTTTGATTCAGGCAGGAATCTCTAGTGGACATCCAACATCCTGATGAAGGCAGAACTCTCTCCAGTGGACATTAAACATCCGGATTCTGGCAGGACTGTCTCCACTGGAGATTCAACATCCTGATTGAGGCAGAACTCTCTTCAGTGGATATCCAACATCCTGATTCAACCAGGACTCTCTCCAATGGATATCCTATATCCTGATTCTGGCAAAACTCTCTCCAGTGGTCACCCAACATACTGTTTTAGGCAGGACTCTCTCCACTGGACATCCAACATCCTGATTCAGGCAGGACTCTCTCCAGTGGACATTAAACATCCGGATTCTGGCAGGACTGTCTCCAGTGGATATCGAATATCCTGATTCAACCAGAATTCTCTCCAGTGGATATCCAATATCCTGATTCTGTCAGGATTTTCTTCAGTGGATATTGAACATCCTGATTCAGGCAGGACTCTCCAGTGGATATCCAACATCTGGTTCAGGCAGGACTCACTCTAGGTGATATCCAACATCCTGATGACATTGTAGACAGAGGAATTTTCTACACAGTGATTGTAGGCTGTTATAGGCTTGAAGATATAAAAAAGCATCTACATAAATGACGAAGAAAGAAATTCATAATTTTTTAATATCCATTTATTATTAGGCTCATTATAATTATTATTACTTGGTCATCAACTCATTTATCTTAATAATATGTTGAGAAAACATGATGACATGTTTGATATTCGAATTGGCTGTATCTCGGTAAATATATGTGTTAAAGCCTTAATATTGGAAATTAGCAAAGAAAGAGTTAACAGAAAGAAACGTCCAGTGAGCGGTAATTCTAATGGTAGCATTTTGAAAGCGATTCTATGGCTGGTTTTGATTTTGAGTTTTGCGAAAAATGACGATTTCGCCGAGGTGGCGATTTTTTCGTGGCAGCTCCGCTTTGCGCCATCTTTTGACAATTATTTACTGATTTAACTGACCGCTGAGCTGTGTAGCCGTCATGTCCCGAGGCACCATGCTTGTGTCTATCTTTTGGTCAGTTTTTTATTATTTGATTTAATCATTGACTATTTTCTGTTTCTATAGGAAATAAGGTAATTAAAAATCAAAAGAAAACAAAAGTTTTATACCGAGAAATAACCGGCTAGCTGTGTGATGCATCATACTGAACCGCTATATATATATATATATATATATTATATATATATATATATATATATATATATATATATATATATATATATGATATATATATATATATATATCCTGATATATCTGAGAGCTGTTGATATCCTGCACTCTGAATATTGTAGAAGGCATCGCATCTATGGATATCTGCTTTCCTTCGATATAATTCTGGTATGTTGTGCCTCAGTGGGACTCCTATTTACTCGTTACAGCCACCGGATTCATTCGCGGGTATTCTACATCCTGATTATAATGTAGGATGTCCATCATCCTGAGATATCCAATATGATTAAAATAATGAGGGCTAATTCCTCATAGTGGACATCTAGCATCATGATTCAGGCAGGACTTTCTCCAGTGGATATCCTGATTCAGGCAGGACTCCACTGGACATCCAACATCCTGATTCAGGCAGGACTCTCTCCAGAGGACATTAAACATCCTGATTGAGGCAGGACTCTCTCCAGTGGATATCCAACATCCATATTCAACCAGGACTCTCTCCAGTGGATATCCAACGTCCTGTTTCAGGCAGGACTCTCTCTAGTGGACGTCCAACATCCTGATTCAACCAGGATTCTCATCAGAGGATATCCAACATCCTGATTCTGTCTAGACTTTCTTCGGTTGATATTGAACATCCTGATTCAGGCAGGTCTCTCCAGTGGATATCCAACATCCTGGTTCAGGCAGGACTCACTCTAGTGGATATCCAACTTCCTGATGACATTGTAGACAGATAAATTTTCTACACAGTGATTGTAGGCTGTTATAGGCTTGAAGATACAAAAAAAGTATCTACATAAATGGCGAAGAAATGAACTCACTGTGTACCCTATGCTCACAGGATGAGTATAGGGTACACAATGAACTACCACTCACACGATGGGTATGAGTTGCACAAGAAACTATCGCACAGAGGATGAGTATGGAGAGCAAAGTAAACAAAGATACACACGATGAGAAAGGATTGCACAGTGTCCTATATGACTCACAGAATGAGTATGAGGTGCACAATAAACTACAGGTAACAGGATAAGTATGGGTTGCACAATAATTTACAGGTCACAGGATGGGTATGGGGTGCACAAACAACTGGTAACAGGACGAGAATGGGTTGCACAATAAATTACAGGTAACAGGATGGGTATGGGTTGCACAAACTACTGGTAACAAGATGAGTATGGGATGCACAATAAATTACCGCACAGAGGATGAGTATGGGGTGCACAAACTACTGATAACAGGATGAATATGGGTTACAGAATAAATTACAGGTCACATGATGGGTATGGAGTTGAACAAACTACTGGTAACAGGATGAGTATGAGTTGCACAATAAATTATCGCACAGAGGATGAGTATAGGGTGCACGTAAACAGGACTCACAGGATGAGTATGGGGTGCACAATAAACTACCATTCACAGGATGAGTCTATGATGTTCGTGCTCTATATTAAGATAACTAAAATACACCTCTGTTTCCAAAATACTTTAATGACCAATATTTGCAAATATATTTTATGTTTCCGATTTTCTGATAATATAAAACATATCATCATATGTATAGGGGCCCCAGTATTAGTCTTGTTCGTTCTCGACACACAATCGAGAATTCCGTGTTCGAATCCTGGGCGGGACAGAAATGGTTGGGAAAATTTCCTTTCACGTAATGCGACTGTTCACCTAGCAGTAAGTAGATACTCAGGAGTTAGTCAGCTTGTTGTGGGGGTTGCATCCTGCGCGGGGTCAGTAATTCGACCTTAAGGATGACCTTGATAAAAGCCTATCGTGTGTGAATATACTGTGGCTTCCTGTCCCCCAACACAATGAATTATTATAATTATAATATTATGGTTTATAAGTAAGTTCTTAAGAGCGATCCTGTGTCATAATTGACATACGTCTATCTTTACCTCAACATTTTATAAGTTAATTTTGTCTGTATATAATGATGATCATATACAATTAAGGCAACATTGCAACTTTATAGGAAATTGTTAAATCCAAAATATATCTTGGTTCTTATACTTGAGATATTGTTACAATAAACGTTTGAAAACAAAGTTTATATCTGTATTTAAATTATAAAACATTTTGCGTTTATCAACGCATCTCTCTGAATTACAAATGTTTTTCTGAATTGTGAAGCCTGTATTGCCCGCCTGGCAGGACATTGATGCATTGGAAGTTTTCATGTGTCCGGACACCGGCGATGGTTTCGTATTGGCTATTTATTTAACCATATCTTGGCTTTCATTTAAGATATATTTTCCTTGAAATGTAGTCACATTATCGTCTACATCTGTGTTTATGCTGACATATAGACCTTTGATGTTACTTTGCACATATGCAAATGAATTACACAATTAATTCACTTGTTTGTAGATAGCCATCACGTGACTATAAAAAGACATATATCTTCACTTTCACTTCAGTTATATTTATGCTAGAGTATTAACATGCAGCTTATATTTCTGTCTTTATTATGACATAGAAAACTTCGTTTATTACAATATTTAGATTAAATTAACATTGATCTTCGAAAGATCATAGTTCCCATGGATAGGGAGAGCGTCGGCCAAGAAATCTTGTTTGAAATATGAATATCTTTCCTGTCTAATAAGATATAATCTCTGTGATGGATTCACAAAAACTATTTTATCTCTGCATTTCTGATAACATATACAAATATAAGTTTTATTTGTGAATCTCTATTAATTAAGCAATATATCAGAGTGTGTGTAGGGTTCGGTGTTCTATGAACGAAAAGGACATGAGTAGTTTAAGTAGCGAACGCATACAAGCGAATAACGTTAGTATCTATATAACAAAATTATTGTCCTGCGGAGTTGATTTAACTTACAGACACATTTTTATAAATAAATATTAAATGTTTTGTGGCTATTTATGAAAGATATTATTACAAATAACCATTCTACTTGTTAATATCATTAATTAAATTTGCGACAATTTGAGCAAAGAATTGCGACGACTGGATCACTGTGTACAGGAGGCTGATATGGCAGCAAACACTCTCCAGGCGACCATATATCTTAGATAAGTCGCTCCACAATTTTGTCGCTTGGACCGTCGACTTCCTATGGCGTCACCTGTTACATATTTACTTCGAATTTCAATATGAAATTACATTATTTCAGAATGAAAATAGGTTTGATCGTGTTCTACGTGTAGCACCAGCATTACAGTAAGTAAATATACCATATTTCTTCATTACTTACGTAATGCTAGGAGGATTTGGGTACATTTGGGTAATTCTGCGGACCGTAACAGACTAAGAAAACCAACAACCCAAAGTTCCTGAAACGACACTGGATAATGTCAAATATCTGCTTTCAATTGACTTAAGATATTGCTCGTTAATGACAAATTAATGGCTACGGGGTAGGACCACAAACCGTAGGATGGGTATGGGGGCCTAATACGCCCACAGAATGGCTGAGTTCCAGTACTGGCCACAGGCGGTCCGTCTAATTACCACAAGCTACACAAGCTTCACAAAGCTTCCTGGCAATACGTTAGAAATGAATAAATATGATATATTTACTCATTATAATGTTGGTGTATAAAAACATAATTTTAATCTGAAAAAGTATCTTTTTATAAATAAATTAGACGAAAATAAAGAGCTGGTGACGCCAAATTAAGTTGACGATCCAAGCGTCGGTTAGGTTAGGTTTGATTTGGTTAAGTTAGGTTAGGTTAGATTAGGTTAGGTTAAGTGAGCCTAACTTAACATATCATATTTATTCATTACTAACGTATTGCCAGGAAGCTTTGTGAAGCTTGTGGTAGCTTGTGGTAATTAGACGGACCCGCCACAGGATGGGTATGAGGTTCACTACCACCCACAGGATTAGTATGGGGTCCACACCCACCAACAGGATGTGTATAGGGTCCACACACCACCCACAGGATGTGTATGGGGTCCACACACCACCCACAGGATGTGTATGGGGTCCACACCACCCACAGGATATGTATGGGGTCCACACCCCACCCACAGGATGTGTATGGGGGTCCACTACTGCCCACAGGATGTGTATGGGGGTCCACTACTGCCCACAGGATGGGTATGGGGTCCACACACCACCCACAGGATGTGCATGGGGTCCACTACCGCCCACAGGGTGGTCTGGGTCTGCGTGGTCTTATTATAGTTTTCTGGTTTATCCAACTCAATAGTGCCAATTTATACTTTCTAATTTCATTGTACGTGAGTACATATACTATGGTCCTCATCGTTACTATAAGTACTGGACTACCAAAACAGGAGGATGGACTGGCCAGTGCCACACTGGTGCTGCCAGTAATGCAGCTGTCAAACCAAACACATTCATTTGTGATTTATCATTTATAATAAAGATCTTGATGGGGTAAATAGTAATACCAATAAATTTGCAGATAACATAAGCATAAGACACACAGTAAATTTATAAGAGGATTTTGCTGTATTGAAGAGAGATTGATTGATTTTTATTTGTAACCGATTCATACACATCATTACAGTCATAACTGGATTGAACAGTTGAACAGGTGTATAACTGTACAAAATCTTTAGCTTGCAATTAGTTGTGAGAATTATATAAGCAAAACATATAGCATGAAATTACAATGATGACTCACATAAGCTATATATATATATATATATATATATATATATATATATATATATATATATATATATATATATATATATATATATATATATATATACAGTAACATTAAAGTGATTTGCATAGTCTATGAATAACACAGAACATACTTATTTTTAAGATACATAATGATGAGAAAACAATTGTTAAAATTCAGAATTATTTAAACTGACAAATATATAGACTGGATAAATCAAATTTTGATATTAGAGCTTTGCTCTATGAATCGAAGTTATACATCGAGAAGTGTAGGCCAACTTCTCAGTGTATATTCATTAAGTTTACTTTTGTTATGAATCATTTTGAAGACTAAAGTATGCTTGCTGATTGGTTAATAAGCTGACCAACGTTTCTGGACAGAGAAAAAAACTGCAACAGAAGCTAAACTACATAACAAGATGAAGGACGAAATGTTCCTCTCAAAAGTTACTTATCTTACAGGTGTAAATACCCTGAATTTGTCCCTGTAGGGAAACATGGCTAGCGTTTCTAGTAAGCTAAGACAAAGTTGGTGGTTTCCATCGAAATATCAAAACATCAATTATAAATAATATAACGTACAAAACAAGTTTTATCATTTTTTTTGTATGGCTACTGACTCATGTATTACCCAGCATGACGAAACTAACAAGGCAGGTAAATTAATATGCATGTAACAATTATGTAATCAGTCTTAATCTAGGTATCCAAAAATTTTTAAAGGTGCACTATTTGAAGAAGTAAGTAAAGATTAACATATGGAACTGCCTACTCGCCAAAGTGGTGAATGGCAAAACTCTGTTAACTTTTAAAGTACAGCTGGAAAAGATCAAGGCAAATGGGTACCTTTGACAAGCTGCTGGCTTCCTGTCCTCGTCGAGGCCACTAGTGTTAGTGGCTCTTAGGTATACTTGGGAAACTATAGAGTTGAAAATTATACATTTGCCTAGCAAAAAGCATTCAGTAGTGGTATAATAAGTGCCAAAATTAGGCGGGAATATCATTACTGCATTTATAAAAAAAATTATTGTCCACTGCTGGCAGCTAGTCTTTTGTGCTCTCCATACTCATCCTGCACAAGCATATTACAGAGGGCCCAAAAGGTTTTAGACCTCAAGAAATATTTTACTTTATCTTTTGCAGTTTAACTGCACATGGGTTCAAGCACCTTTCTTCCAGGGGGTTCAAGCACCTTATTTCCATGGATCTAAGCCCCCTTTCTAACATGGGTTGAGCACCTTGCTTCCTTGAGTGAGTAAGCTTCTTGTACTGCTCTCCATCATTAAGCTTCTTGTACTGTTCTCCATCATTTATAGAGCTGAACAAGCATAATACAGTACATCTTAAATGCTGTATATAAATTCATTGATATCTTTCCATTACTTAACCATCAAAAAATCCTGATCTCCACATACGTTATCCGATTGTAGTGAAGACAGCAAATTTACCCTTTTATTCGTTTTGAGTTGGGGGGGGGGGGGATGATGAAGTACATGACCGTGTTGGTATAGAAGTCCTTTAGGTTGCAAGGGGTAACCACTATTTAAGACTACAATATTTGATAGGGTAATCATAAGATTATTTATTGGTCATAAAAAATTATATATTGGCAATAACAATAAATATAAATATATGGGGTAAACATTACAATACCAGAAGAACTATTGTTGAAAATGTGATACATTTACTGAAGTGATCAAGAGATTGTCATACACAATATAAAACATTATAAATACTTACATTTTTGGTTTCCATCCACAGTACTGTATATGAACAATTAAAGAATATATCAACTAACAGTAGAATGTATTAACTAAAAATTCCCATGAACTATATAAATAAAACTTTTCAAGTTTTTGGGTGCAATATATTACATTCCCAAAATGAACCATTATATTCTGAAGCTAACTTTCCCTGTCAGCCACCATAAATGTGTTGTTTCAACACTTTTTTTTTTACTCGGACAAATGCAAGACATGGTTTCTACAATATTTCTAAGTAAGACAGCAAACTTAATTGTATATTTTTTTACATGCATAATTCTTATTAGTAAGCATGATGTTTAAATTTAATCACCGACAATTATGATAAGGAAAGGGTTTCACACTGGTGAAATGACAACTCCATCCAATTTCTTCCAGACAATACACATTCAGCTAACACGAATGAATATGTTTTAAATGCTTTACAGTGGTACAGCAAATCTAGAATTTCAGAAGTGGCTTTATTTTAACATCCCTCCTCCTCCTCCTCTTCCCCGTTGTCAATTGTATTGGACTTTGGCAGCATTTATCAAACTTTTAACATGACATAAAAGTATTAATCATACACCTCCCATGAATTGAGACAAATATAAATATTGTTAACCAAACCACACACTAGAAAATGAAGAGACAACGACGTTTCACGATTGACTTGATAATGGTCCAGGACGGACCGAAACATCGTCGTCTCTTCACTTTCTAGTGTGTGGTCTGGTCAACATTTTTCAGCCATGTTATTGTCACTCCTCATCTGCATAAATACTGTATTGTTATTTTGTATACAATAACATAGTTTGAGAGAAGGGAAAACTAAAGAGATAAAATAGTCTAGATGGGCATAATTAAAACTTACATAATACTAGAATATCTAATACAGTATCCTGTTCTTTTGAATAATTGTACCAGGCTAAGGAACTTTTTTCACTCTTATAACAAACCAGTGAATGCATATATTTGGATAATGAGCTCGGCAGCACTTATAAAATATATAAAAGCTTATTCAATGTTTTTTATTCTTATTTTTAGCACTAACACTGATCAAATTAAATAATTCCCCTTCATGTATTTATCAATGCACACGGACACATACACTAAACACATGCACACAAACACATCGTGCAGTAAATTTTATGCAAAAAGTTTACTTAAAAAAAATACTAAACCTAGATGTGGTCTTAAAATCAAGCTCTTAGCATTTAAACTGCTAATGACATTCAAAAGTTTTTATTCAATATTTGTTAATGACTTGACAAAGAGCCCATACCATTCTCACTTTACACCAAGTCCAGCATAAAGTATAGGCAATCCTTATATAATGTAGTTGTGTGTTCTTGACAGTGGGTATGATAAGGGTGTGTGAATGACAAGAGATCTGATGGGTGTCAGGAGGGAGCCAAATCATGGTTGGCTGCTAGAGTGGACAGGTGAACATGCCATAAGTGTGTTTATATAATAATAATAATGCAGGCATTTTAAATTATTTGTCAGTAAATAAAAACCATTATATGGCAAAAATGCTCTGTATAAATTTGTGTTGTATAATGGTCAACTGTATAGATGAGATTCAGAATGCCCCAAGGCTTCTTGAATGAAGCAACTGTGTTGTCTGACAAGGTAACTGGATTCTAACATGTGAAATACCTATAATGTTAATGTAATGGCTATATATATAGTACTGTACATAATAATTTCGACTTGCTACTGTTATATTACAAAGACAACAATATAAAAATTATCTTTGTATACATTTTCTATTGCTTCTAATTCAAAAGATTGTGTTTTACAAATATTTTCTGTACATTTTGTAATACTGTACAACTGAATATGTTGGATATTGTTGTTTATGCTTGTAATGTTAAGTTTTAATGATATACTGTACTATAGTGCAAAACAACATGCACGATAAACATTACTAATGAACACTTGTGTGTCGCAAAAGTAATGTGTGCACTTGTCATAAATATACAACATTATCAGATAAAAACTGAACCTGCATAATATCTTCTGAATATTTTACAATGAAAAATCAAACTTGAATATTTCAATGAGTAATGTCAATATTTTAATAGAAGTACAGTATGAAACATGAAGATTATTTTTTTTTTATTTACATATACAAAAGTTCTTACATTCTTGTACAGCCACTAGTTGGTAGTGGCTGTCTATAAATATCAGTACGTATTTATAATTTAACATTCAGTTTTACAAGGAAAAATAGCATTTTGTGTTTAGCCTTTATATATAAATAGGAAAACAAAGACCTGAGAAAAGATAATCGATGACAGTGGTGTGTGAAGAATTTAGCAGATAATTTACTGTATACTGTATATATATATATAAACAAGAAAACTGGAATGACTGGATGAACTTGCTGCACACATGAATGAGGTGATTAGTTTCTGATTATGAGTTATGCTAATTATTATTTTTCAACAGGAAAGGGACTCAAAATCACTCACCTCATGACGATCTCTAGGAATGGAAGGGCCAATAACAATGAAACAAAGTACTGTAGTAGAAAGAGGAAGTAGAAAAACCCACTGACATGGATTAGAAGAGAGCCTATGACGACCAAACCACACACCAGAAAATGAAGAAACGACAACGTTTCAGTCTGTCCTGGACCACTATCAAGGTGTATGTGTTTGACGGATCGAAATGTCATCATTTCTCTGTTTTCTGGCGTGTGGCTTGGTCATCATATCTTCAGCCACGTTATTGTGGCTCATCGTCTGCAGAAGAGAGGTTAATTTCTTGTTTAAAGTTATTGGAAAATTTCATGTTTGGTAAGAAAAATATGGGTTAAGTAGTTAAAATACTGGTTCAGCTTTGCACAAAGAGACCAACTTGATGATTTAAGTTCAAAAAATTCTGTTATGCATAACATAAATTTAGAATGAAATATTTCCTCTTGATGATGCTTCCCAGTGAGTATTATGATGGTTGTAGAAATCAAAGAAAATAAGCAACTTAACACATATAAATACAAAGTTGTTTTCTTATGTACTAAATTTACCATTTGGGACAGGAAATAAATTGAAAGATCTTATATACAGTACCGAGAATGACTAACCCCCCTCAACTGTTAAAAACTATACTGTACAGATAATTCTTACAAGCAGTGTAAAAAGCATAAGAGAGGACATTGTAATCACCTCAAACTGTATTTTCACTATACATATATTCATAACGATTTAGGTACATATACAATAAAAAGTAGAAAGTAAAAATTTGGAGAGAACTACACTGGAAGAGCTTTGGAGACTGTAGTTTTTACCATGGAGGAGCATATGCTGGAGAAAAACTTGAGCCCAGTCTGTCCTCCAGTATATTACTGACAACAAAACACAGTAGCGCCACCAGTTGTATGATAGCAGCTATGGAGGTAAAAAGTGTTGACTGCAAACTGAGTGCAAAGTAGAGTGTTGCAACAATGAGATAAAGTAAACAGATGTAAACATCAGTCGTTCTGAAGAAAACAGATGTTTTAGGTGATTTATTGGACCCCAAAGGAAAGAGAAACTGAAAAGATAAAAAAAAGGAAAACAATTTACTATCTGAACTCTGAACAAACATCCAGAAGTCACACAAACTATTCATACATTAATGAATTCTTGACTTTAATCTATTCTCTTCTTCCACTAATGATCTCGAGGTTAAATTTAAATGTAAAAATTACAATGAATGCCAGTGTCTGATGACTTGAATGAGGATATTTCTGAAACCTGCTTACTCACAAGGGTCTAATAAGTATTTTTTTTTAACATATAGAGTATATGTAACAGAACTACAGATGATTGTTTACCATCTCTCCAGTGTGTGAATGGTTATCATGTTAACATTACACTTGTCCTTCCATTTAATGTCAGGATTTTGTCAAGTTTTCTTTACTGGCACTCTCCACATCCCACCCTTTATTCTTTCCAAAGACAGCCAATATATTCATCTTTAGCCATAACAACCCACATAATGCCAATTGTTAACAATTGTGTGTTTTGTAATACATCCTCCAAGCTAAACAGACCATGCCTATGTACAGTACTGTATAAGAAAATTCTTCAGCAGTTATTACTCAAGTTTAATAAAAGAAATTGCATAATTACATATTATCATACAAAGAATTACCTTAAAACAGAGAACAAGCTGCCTAATGTGAAGAGCAGGGCAAACTTGCGAGCCTTGAATACCAGGAGTGGAAAATACATTGCTGCCAGTGAGAAGCAAATTAAGCCCATCACTACACAGCCCAAGAAGCCTAAAATCCTCTGCTTTCTGCCCTGAATGCACATATCCAAATATTAATAGTAAGCTGTTCATTAATTGTCATTATTATTACCTTGTATATCTCATCCAGTCACCATTTCTTCCACATTACCCATTGAAGCAGCATGTAAGAACAATATATATCAAAAGAAGGCACCAGGCCGGGAGACTATGTAGCACCATCAGTGCCACAGGATATTGAAAAGGCAATAAATATCCCTGAGGATGCCATTACGAGAACAAAAGCACATAAGGTGAGCATTATCAAAGGTATTCAATTCATAAACGATTGAATGAGAGAGAAATGACCGAGACACATTAGAGAAGCATGACACACGAATGTCCTGAAGGTCAGGACATCTACTTTAAGTAAAAAGTAGAACAACCCGCCATAAATACTCACATAACAGAACTATTCACGACCCACCATGAGAGTGAGAGCAAGACTGAAAACATGAAAATGCCAGCGATGATGTCACTATCCAAAACGCCATGCCCACTATGGTCACTCGAGTTTATCACCTTACATATTTTTATATGTAAAGTTTATTGACCATCACCTCACTTAATAAAAGCTACAGTATCAATAAAATAATTTTAATGTATAAATTATTCAAAATACAGAAAGAGCTCGCTGTTTCAGCCATCAGTAACCTACACCTCTGGGTAATTCCGCTACAATCTGGTCCGAGTTTTAGTTAACTTAATTTAACAGAGATCCGAATCACTGGGCTTTAATGAATGACATATAGCAGCCTTTGTTTATATCAAATAATTATATTAAAACAAATGTATTAATAACATCAGGGACCCTGACCCCTCTATACTGTAACTGTCCTCCTACAGTCACTGCAAAAGTTGGTGAGGCTAGCCCCAAGCATTTGGATAGATACTTAATTTTGTTGATACAATCCTGTTTATATACATATTTATTTATCTATATGCAAGAAGGTACATTGGGTTTATGAGAGTACATAGCACTGATTTTTTACATTCTTGTAAAGCATAGCATTCAGACAGAATATTGCTATATGCTTAGGCTTGCATCGAGGTGCCCGCCCAAGGCCGTGCTACTGACCCTACAGCAGATGCATCCCAGGCACCAAGTTGACTAACTCCTGGGGTACCTATTTACTGTTAGGTGAACAGAGGCAATAGG
>WNGS01066681.1:7310133-7323030 GCA_020271785.1 Procambarus virginalis | reverse complement strand
GTATCTTGTACGTCAGTATCATGTCCTATTCCTATAAGCTTTGGAGAGTATGGAAAATTTGTCTTTGAAATGTAAGGAGTACCTTGCGAAACGTATCCTTAGGCGTCAGACCATAATAATGAAAATAGTGATAGTGATAATAGTGAAAATGAACTTTGGAGAGTTACTTTTTCAACTTCTCTCGACAGTAAAGAAAAAGATAAGAATATTGAAAGATTCGTGTTAGAATCATTAATCTTACCCTTATATATATATATATATATATATATATATATATATATATATATATATATATATATATGTATATATATATATGTATATATATATATGTATATATATATGTATATATATATATTATATATATATATATTATATATATATATAATATATAAAATATTATTCTAATTACGTTTTATTGATATGAATCAATTTCTTCTTACACAGGATATATACTAATCGTATATGGTCAATTATGTATATATTTTATTGATATGTGGCTAAAGATATACTAGTCACATCAAGAATGTTGGCCTCCTCAGCAAAATATCTGACTCTAAAATAATATGGTAGTCTTATGGTCCATCCACTTGGACTGGTCGGTACAATAACGGCCATGCTTCTTGAGGGGGTCGGTGTTCGATCCCTGATGGTCCAAGTGATTGAGCACCATTCCTTCGCCCCTTCAATTCCTAGCTCGATGTCCTTATATCCCTTCCAAATGCCACATAGTCATATTGGTTGGTGCTTCCTCCTCATACTTACACTTACCAACAGGTGGCGAGCAGCAGCTGGAAGCGTTCTTGGCTTCAACTTACCTCGTCCACCTTCAACGCCTCCCGACTCGCCACCATCTCCAGGTGAGCTGTATATACGGGGCAGCGAACCGAGCTATAAGGCGGAGTAGGGAACCGAGCTATAAGGTGGGGCAGCGAACTGAGCTATAAGGAGGGGTAGCGAACTGAGCTATAAGGCGGGGCAGCAAACCGAACTATAAGGCGGGGCAGCGAACTGAGCTATAAGGCGGGGCAGCGAACCAGCCATAAAGCGGGGCAGCGAACCCAGCCATAAAGCGGGGCAGCGAACCGAGCCATAAGGCGGGGCAGCGAACCGAGCCATAAGGCGGGGCAGCTATAGCTATAAAGCGGGGCAGGAACTCTCCGCTTGCCCAGTGGAGAGGCATCACCCCAGATGAGCTCTGGGTAATGGTAGACTCGACCAAGGAGCTCCTCAAGAGGGAGGGACCCCCCACAGGTGTAAAATAAACCCACGGGGGGCGGTCCACGGTTCGTCTCTCCTAAGAGCTCCTAGAATGGAACCAGCGGATGTCTTCCCTTCTTCTAGCGAAGCTCTGTGCTGTGAACTTATGGTGTGAATTTAACGGTAAAGTTGCACAGAACAACATAAATGAAAATCTTAATAAACGTGTATTAAATCGAGAAGGAATATATGCAACATTTTCGGACACCGGCCTTATTTCACCCGACATTCCGTTGCAGTGTTTGATTAAGAAGTTTGAACACGTGCAGGCGTCTTATCTATCACTCAAGGTTGGGTAATTATCAAGAAAAACCGCTAAGCCATTATGTTCATACAGCCCTTGGCAGGGATATGAGGCCCGGAATAGGAGCTGGAATAGGAATAAGTAAAGGAACGGTTCCTAGCCATTAGGACCATCGGGGGCAGCAATCTCCGACCTTCAAGAGGCGAGTCCGGTGTTGTACGGACCAGTCCAAGTCCCATTACTCGTGAGCCTCTCTGATTATAAGAGAAGCAGTAGTGTTTTCCTAGTCTTCGTAGGCTCCTTCTCCTCCTCCCTGTGGTGATTGATTGGTAAAGATTAAGCCGTCCGTAAGTGGTGGCCCTTTTGAGCCATTACCAGTATCAAAAGATGATACTGGAGATCTGTGGAGGTGCGGCTGCACCCTGCGTGACGGGAGATGTCTCCCGTCCTCCCTGTGGGTGCTGCCACGCAAGATGTAACCTCACCGGCTGACGGCAACTGGCAACTCTTGAGGTCAACACGTGATGTAGTGCCCGCTATGAGGATAACAACGGATTAAGACTGACATCTAAATCTCCCTTAGGCAAAGTACTGACCTTCCAGAGGATGCAACTCCCTCCCTCCCCTTCCCCTCAGAAGAGTTGCCTAACTTCGAAAATATATATTGCTGCTAGGTGAACAGAGGTGTCAGGTGAAAGGGAACGTGGCCAGCTGCTTGTGTCCTGCCCAGGGATTGCACCTGGGTCTCTCGGAGGTAATTGTTGGACGGCGATAAATGTTTCCAGATTAGATGTTCTGAAGTAGCTGTGAGCCTTTTTTTTTTTTTTTTTTTTTTTTTTTTTTTTTTTTTTTTGTGTGTGTGTGTGTGTGTGTGTGTGTGACATTAAACTTGTTGAATGAAAATATTTGTATTTGATAAAAAAAAAATAAAGGCCTGAACAGCAGAAAATACTTTCCCGGTCATCTCGACGTTTCTCTTCTGAACCCCCCCGCCCCCCTCGACCCCCCCCCCCCAGGACCCCCTCCAGTCGACCCCCTCCCTGGAGGGAGACTGCCTCCGCTCGCACCATAGATGTACGATATCTCTTGAGACCCCTCCCCCCCCCCCCCCACCCACCCCCCATGTTGAGCAGAAAACAAAGAGTAACAACACTGAGTGTGCCCAAGCGCTTCCCTTCACGTGAAGACATTACTTCAACGCTTGAATGCCTCCCTACACCTCCCTACTCAGTTCTTCCATGGCACAAGAAACATGCGTAAGTTTCACGCGGAAATCACAATAGCGTGATGCATCAAATGAACAAACTCTTGGTTTCAACTCTTTTTTGACCATGTCGTAGCTCAGTCGATTAAAGCCGCGTCTGGGATGCTCTCGGACGCAGGTTCGAATCCTCGTCACGGCCCTTGTAGATATGTTCATGCGTAAGTTTCATTCCTAGAAGGTTCCACCTGATCGTCGTGGGCAGACTGACTGACTGCTTCGGGCTCCTAGAGAGTATAGGGCATGTCATGCCCGCTCTTCTGGGTAAGGGATAGCATACTTAAATTAAAAGTGTTCCGTTCCCTCTATTTGGGCTGTGACCCCCTGTTGAGCTACTGTGCCCTATCCCTTCCGGTTTATTTTTTTCAGTTGAGATAATCTGAGATTTGCAAACGTAATTCAACAATTAAAGGAATATTTTGTTTAAACATCTCTAATGACCTCGTTGGGAGTAATTTTGTACCCTCGGCAGGGAACGAGCCCAAGATCTTCCTCGTTGTACCCAGTAACGCAGAAGGTGCCGAGAACGAAAGGTTCTCGTCCTAAATGAAACCATAAAACGCCTGTGAATGAGCCTCGTTTGATGAGTGACGAGCATGATGAGTGACGAGCATGATGAGTGACGAGCATGATGAGTGACGAGCATGATGAGTGACGAGCATGATGAGTGACGAGCATGATTGACGAGCATGATGAATAACGAGCATGATGAGTGACGAGCATGATGAATAACGAGCATGATGAGTGACGAGCATGATGAATAACGAACATGATGAGTGACGAGCATGATGAATAACGAGCATGATGAGTGACGAGCATGATGAATAACGAGCATGATGAGTGACGAGCAGCCACTAATAATAGCGTCAACATTTCCCCCAGGCACACCATTCACCTTCTGACGCAGCAGTTCATGCTGGTGCAGCCCAGGTTTGAGGACGTGTGGCCGGACATGCTGGCCTCCTACAGGAAGTTCCTCTTCGTGCGAGACCCGCTCCACAGGGTGGTGTCGGCCTATCGAGACAAGCTGGAGCATCCCACCGATATGGAAGATTTGGAAATTTCTCCTTACATAAAGACATTAATATCTGAAAAGTTTGGGTAAAATATACCAACACAATTATATATTTTTAATTAGAATTTTGTAGTTTAATGGCTATTTTGCAAAATACAACCCATTCTATGCAAGCTTCTGGAATGTATGTCGTTGGAAACACGAGAAGCGAAAGATTCAGCAAAGACGGTTCTACTGTAGAACATTTTCTACAGAATTACTCCTATCATGAATTACTTATATTTATTTTTAGGTTTGTATCGCAGTTGAAAAAACTCTCGTGTCTTGCCCTCCAGGACGCTGCCGACACAGGCTGAGGAGGGAGTGAGTTTTTCGGACTTTGTTAAGCTCATAAATCATCAGAAGGAAGAGGAGTCCATACCCTGGGACTCCCACTGGCGTCCCATCCATCAGGTGGGTCCAGGAGCTGGGTCATCACCCACCTACGTGCGCGCGCACTCATACACAGTTCCCTTAATCTGTGCTCGTTGCTCTCCTATTTTAGTTCTGGGACTAGCCTTGTATCTCTAGCCTCTCACTTCTGGGACTAACCTTGAACCAGTATTTACCAAAGTTTTTTTACTTGACAGTAACACAAGAAACATTATAGGTATATAAACTTAACAGAGAAGCAAGGTTTGGTAAGGGGTGATTTAATTAATACAGGGAATTCATATCAGGTACAAATATCACCTGGAAACTAGAATATCAATAGCAGTTAGCTATTACCTCAGCTGCCAGCGGGAGTGGTGATGTCCTCTCTGCCACGCCACAGGACATCCAACAGTACTACGACCCGAAGAGGGAGTAGCATCTGGAACAAGGGGTCAGGAGGGTCAGCTCAGGGATCACGGACCGCGACATCACCGATATTATCACCAGCATCAACTTAGAAAACCCTGCCAAAACGGTTACCACGACCAAATTCATCACCAGCGACGAGATCCGGTGCCCGACCTTGAAGATGTCTTTCGTCACAGCTGCCACCGCCGATCTTGCCACTGACAACATATTCTGATGCTTCGGAATCCAACCTGTCCTACACAGTACGTTGGTTTTCGCTCGTATGCGTTACATAAGGCCAAAAATTGTCGTACTAGAAAATGGAAGCGGCTCGTGAAAGTGACGTACTGTCCCGTTTTCTGTTTTGGGTCCTCTGGTAGGTTAGGATAAAGGCACTTTAAATTGACCGTTTTCTTGACGTTGAGCAACTTTAGGAACACGGGCTGCGGAATCACCACACCACCCGACCTAGTGAAGGAGGAACGATACTTAGAGTTGAAGCAATGCTTCAGGTGTCAAGTATAGCCCCGCTCCTGTGCCAGGTAAGTCCACAACGGGCTCACCATAGCCCGTGCTACTTGGAACTCTTTGTTCCAAGTAGCGAATCTTCAACAACAATAACAACAACAACAACAACAACAGCTTTAGGTGTTGCCAGTACTCTCAATACACCGGCAAGTGTACACCGAAATGCAGCAAATGCTCCGAGGACCACCACTACACTGACATCAGAAATGTCTCCTCTGCAGCGACCTACATACAGCTGTCTCCCCTGACTGCCTTCGCGGGAAGGAGGAAATCAAGATGATGATGGAAATCTCTGCCATCGCCACACCTCGACCTGACAACCCACCAACGTCTGTAGCATTCCCGGCCTTGCCCGGGATCACACTTGGTAAAGCTGCCGCTACCTCACTACCTGGTCCCTGGGGGACGCCATAATCAGCCGACCTCACCCCTGCTTGGCCCCTAGGGACGCTATAATCAGCCGACCTCACCCCTGCTTGGCCCCTAGGGACGCCATAATCAGCCGACCTCACCCCTGCTTGGCTCCTAGGGACGCCATAATCAGCCGACCTCACCCCTGCTTGGCTCCTAGGGACGCCATAATCAGCCGACCTCACCCCTGCTTGGCTCCTAGGGACGCCATAATCAGCCGATCTCACCCCTGCCTGTAGCTACCACCAATATCACCCTGCTACCGGTACTTTTAAACCTCGACGACAAACTGGCTGGCAGCGACGTCAACCTATACGTCCACACCATCAACCGGCTTCTCACTCCAAATGGATTGCCGACGGTAACCGTACCCGGCGACCTTCTACCAGCTCCTCCAGCTGCTGCCGACCCCACAACCAGTTCGGAAACAGGGACGCTACCCACCCTGGCTGCCTTTTCCAACTTTTCGACATCACCATATGCGAAGACGACGACAGACCACCCGTAACTCCAACAACCGACACCAGGAGGCGCTCCAGACGCCGACACCGATGTTGACAAAAATGGCCTTGCGACCGACAAAGACAATGGGACCGCCTATATTCTCTACATTGCGCCCAGCGAGAAAAGGAAGAAATGTATATTCCATTCACCAGAAATGGTGAATTCCACTTTAAGAAATGTGTATGTTTATCACTCAGAATGTTCGGTAATATGTTGATTGTTTGTGATGTGTGTGCTACATAACCTTCCCGGCTTGGTGCCTTCTTTTGATAATTACTTGTGATGTGTGTGTATTTATATATGAACACGTTGTAATGAACGGGGTGAAAATAGCTTGAGC
This sequence comes from Procambarus virginalis, assembly GCA_020271785.1. Taxonomy (NCBI): domain Eukaryota; kingdom Metazoa; phylum Arthropoda; class Malacostraca; order Decapoda; family Cambaridae; genus Procambarus; species Procambarus virginalis. Next base: position 7,316,648 of record WNGS01066681.1, on the reverse strand, counting down.
TACCTCATCCCTTTGTGTGTAGTTATACCTCAATAAACTTATTTCACTTTTAATCCAATATCAATAGCAGTTACGTTGATATTAACCAAACACTCCGTGCTGTTCCCAGATGTGTAATCCTTGTGGCATCGATTACGACTTCATCGGCAAGTTTGAGAGCCTACATGAAGACTCGACTTACGTGTTAAAATGGCTTGGTGTTGAGAAAATTGTCGAGAAATTCCCCGTCCACAGCAGGAGCACGGAGGCTGACCGACTGGCCGTCCACTACCTACAGGGCCTCGACTACTCCCTCAGGAGAGAGTTCCTGGATCACTACCTCCTCGACTATCTCAGCTTTGAGTACGACCTTGTGTGAGGATACCCACATGCGTGCTGGGTAAAGCTATTGCTTGTGATCCATGTATTTTATTTTTATATTTTACTGTATTGTAAATAATGTACATTTTCGTAATACTCGCGATAGAATTTGTACTTGTTGATATACAAGATAATAGTGATTATTTAAGATAGATTTGGTGTAACATGTTTAAGAAAGTTACGGTATACATGAAATACTCATCCTCTTGTCTAACCGCTATATTGAACAGCAGCTTCAGTTGCAAATTACTAGCAACTGCTTTTGCAAAATTCCATGCAACTTGCAGTTGCAAATTTTAGTATTAATATCTAAATTAATAAAGAAGTTATATCGTCTATGTTGTTTGTTCACCCTCACGGCCAAAAACTAAGTTTATGTATGTCTCCCCGCTGACATCTTGATTGGTATCTTTATTACCCACTTGCTGTTCACGTAATCTTTGTTTATTCTTGTGGCACAATTCTTATTCGTCATGTCCTGAAACAGTTGTTAAGTCATTACATAAACTAGGCTTGTTATCAGCCGTCGCTAATTACTGTTAACTCGGTAAGCCTTTATTGTGGTCATTATCTAGCATCTATTATTTGTTCACAGTTAATTTACTTGTTAACTTACTTATTTTACATGTTATATTTTTTTACTTGATCTTAATACCTTAACTTTGATCATTCATTATTGTAATTAGGCTAATTCCCAAGGAAGGCTAATTACTGTTACATTAATTATACACCGTATGTCATCATTTATTAGTTTACAGTTTATTTACTTATAATATTTTTATATATTTTACGGTGTATATTTATATTCATTATAAATAAACAATTTACCCGAGCGTGAATATCAATCACCCTATCTAAAAATGTACTGGAAAATGCAGACGCCTTCTTAGAAAAGATAGCATTACCTGTTATACCATTGCCTGGGGCATTTAATTGTTTTAATTTTGCCCCGAGGGTCGAGTTTATTGGGCAGCGTCACTCATCCTGTGAGTGGACACACCACCATAGCAGCATGTACAACACTCCCTAATAGGAAGAAAACCCGCTGGGTTGTTCATTCTGTCACTTGTAGCCAGACACAGCTGGGACTTGTTTAACCGTCTCAAGTGAACAGCTTCTCAAACAAGGAGATTAACATTTGTCATCACTTAAAATCTTACGTTATCTTGCGGGAGCAAAATGGGGGAATCTTTTTAAGAACAGTATCTATATTTGACATGGAATTTTCCTAACTGATACAATGTGGGATTTATTATTCTACACATATGTCTAATGACTCTTAGATGGTCACATTTTCTCGGGTAGTGATCAAGGGCAAGATTCAAGTTCAAGTATGTTTATTGAGATAAGCAAGAAATACATCTCAAAGGGATAGAGTAGCTTAGGCTATTTCTACCCCCCCTCTACTTCAAGTCCCTCAAGGGGCGCACAAATTCAGTGAGCCAAATACACAAATAACATTACAAGAATCCCATTTAACATTGCAGGTTAATATAGTAAGTACAGCATATTACAAGAATCCCATTTAACATTACAAGGGCAAGAAAACCTAAAGAGCCCAATAGGCTAAGGAACTTCAACAGCAGTAAGAGCCGAAGCTCTTTGGCTTCAAATTTTACTACAATGTACCTATTCTTAATATTTTCCTACAATGTACCCATTAATACTCCACAAATTTTGGTACAAATTACCTACTTAAAATTATCTGGTAGATTAAAGACCTGCCCGAAACGCTATATGCGTGTTAGTGGCTTTGCAAGAATGTAAAAACATCAATGCTATGTACTCCCACAAACCCCCAATGTACCTTCTAGTGCGGATATATAATATACAGTTAGTTTAGTTCATTTATTATGCACCCCATACCCATCCCGTGGGCGGTAGTGGAAAGGGTTACAGAGGCACATAATAGGCTCAGGGACTGAACCCCACAATTCATTTAGCTAAGCAAGTTACAATCTTGATGAACTAGTTACAAAATTCAGTAAGTCAATAAGTAAGCTCAACCCCCCGCAAGCTGACCTAGAGTAGAGAGCTCTATGACGGGAGGGTCGTGTGTAGAGCCACCTACAGATGGCACAGTCGTCGCTGGTGACGTAGACTTGTAAACAAAAATGACAGACTTGAACAGAGAGCTGCAGGAATATCTGTCTCGGAGCGATGCCAAATCGGACTCCAAAGTGCCGCTGCTGCCGACCACCATCACCGACATCAAGATCCCCAAGTTGAGCTCCTGGTTCACACGAAATGGCACTGCGGGGAGCCAAGACGAGGAGACGGGGTCGGCTTCTTCGTGGTCTTCGTCAGCACAGTCGGACCCTTGTCTGCCCAGTCTGGTAGGCTTAGTGCTCGTTACACAGGGTGCTCGTTACACAGGGTGCTCGTTACACAGGGTGCTCGTTACACAGGGTGCTCGTTACACAGGGTGCTCGTTACACAGGGCTCTCGTTACACAGGGTGCTCGTTACACAGGGCTCTCGTTACACAGGGTGCTCGTTACACAGGGCTCTCGTTACACAGGGCTCTCGTTACACAGGGTGCTCGTTACACAGGGCTCTCGTTACACAGGGTGCTCGTTACACAGGGTGCTCGTTACACAGGGTGCTCGTTACACAGGGTGCTCGTTACACAGGGCTCTCGTTACACAGGGTTCTCGTTACACAGGGTGCTCGTTACACAGGGCTCTCGTTACACAGGGTTCTCGTTACACAGGGTGCTCGTTACACAGGGCTCTCGTTACACAGGGTTCTCGTTACACAGGGCTCTCGTTACACAGGGTTCTCGTTACACAGGGCTCTCGTTACACAGGGCTCTCGTTACACAGGGTGCTCGTTACACAGGGCGCTCGCATACTGTCATATCGTTCACAGGTGTTTAATCATACTAGACCATAGAGGAGGCCTGGTCGACCAGGCCGCTGGGTCGCTAAGCCCCAAAATCACCTCAAAGTAACCACCTCAAGGTATACTGGCTTAGTGCTTTCTCGCGAGTATTACTTTAGCCTTAAAGCTCATGTTCTAATGGTAAAAACTGCATATAACATGGGTTAGACTGGATTATGTTAGGTTTGGTAGTACGGGTACTACCTGTACTGACCATACATGACTCTTATCATACATACGTGATTGAGAGTACGTGACTCAATCAGGAATTCCGGGCATGACAGAAATGTTGGGCACGTTTCCTAATTGCCTCTGTTCACCTAACAGTAAATAGGTACCCCAGGAGTTAGTCAACTTGGTGCCTGGGATGCATCTGCTGTAGGGTCAGTAGCACGGCCTTGGGGCGGGCACCTCGATGCAAGCCTAAGCAATATAGCAATATTCTGTCTGAAATGCTATGCTTTACAAGAATGTAAAAAATCAGTGCTATGTACTCTCATAAACCCAATGTACCTTCTTGCATATATATAAATAAATATGTATATAAACAGGATTGTCTCAACAAAATTAAGTATCTATCCAAATGCTTGGGGCTAGCCTCACCAAACTTTTGCAGTGACTGTAGGAGGACAGTTACAGTATAGAGGGGTCAGGGTCCCTGATGTTATTAATACATTTGTTTTAATATAATTATTTGATATAAACAAAGGCTGCTCTATGTCATTCATTAAAGCCCAGTGATTCGGATCTCTGTTAAAATTAAGTTAACTAAAACTCGGACCAGATTGTAGCGGAATTACCCAGAGGTGTAGGTTACTGATGGCTGAAACAGCGAGCTCTTTCTGTATTTTGAATAATTTATACATTAAAATTATTTTATTGATACTGTCGCTTTTAATTAAGTGAGGTGATGGGTCAATAAACTTTACATATAAAAATATGTAAGGTGATAAAAACTCGAGTGACCATAGTGGGCATGGCGTTTTGGATAGTGACATCATCGCTGGCATTTTCATGTTTCAGTCTTGCTCTCACTCTCATGGTGGGTCGAGTGAATAGTTCTGTTATGTGAGTATTTATGGCGGGTTGTTCTACTTTTTACTTAAAGTAGAATGTCCTGACCTTCAGGACATTCGTGTGTCATGCTTCTCTAATGTGTCTCGGTCATTTCTCTCTCATTCAAGTCGTTTAATGAATTGAATACCTTTGATAATGCTCACCTTATGTGCTTTTGTTCTCGTAATGGCATCCTCAGGGATATTTATTGCCTTTTCAATATCCTGTGGCACTGATGGTGCTACATAGTCTCCCCGGCCTGGTGCCTTCTTTTGATATATATTGTTCTTACATGCTGCTTCAATGTGTAATGTGGAAGAAATGGTGACTGGATGAGATATACAAGGTAATAATAATGATGGACAATTAATGAACAGCTTACTATTAATATTTGGATATGTGCATTTCAGGGCAGAAAGCAGAGGATTTTAGGCTTCTTGGGCTGTGTAGTGATGGGCTTAATTTGCTTCTCACTGGCAGCAATGTATTTTCCACTCCTGGTATTCAAGGCTCGCAAGTTTGCCCTGCTCTTCACATTAGGCAGCTTGTTCTCTGTTTTAAGGTAATTCTTTTGTATGATAATATGTAATTATGCAATTTCTTTTATTAAACTTGAGTAATAACTGCTGAAGAATTTTCTTATACAGTACTGTACATAGGCATGGTCTGTTTAGCTTGGAGGATGTATTACAAAACACACAATTGTTAACAATTGGCATTATGTGGGTTGTTATGGCTAAAGATGAATATATTGGCTGTCTTTGGAAAGAATAAAGGGTGGGATGTGGAGAGTGCCAGTAAAGAAAACTTGACAAAATCCTGACATTAAATGGAAGGACAAGTGTAATGTTAACATGATAACCATTCACACACTGGAGAGATGGTAAACAATCATCTGTAGTTCTGTTACATATACTCTATATGTTAAAAAAAATACTTATTAGACCCTTGTGAGTAAGCAGGTTTCAGAAATATCCTCATTCAAGTCATCAGACACTGGACATTCATTGTAATTTTTACATTTAAATTTAACCTCGAGATCATTAGTGGAAGAAGAGAATAGATTAAAGTCAAGAATTTCATTTAATTGTATGAATAGTTTGTGTGAACTTCTGGATGTTTGTTCAGAGTTCAGATAGTAAATTGTTTTCCTTTTTTTATCTTTTCAGTTTCTCTTTCCTTTGGGGTCCAATAAATCACCTAAAACATCTGTTTTCTTCAGAACGACTGATGTTTACATCTGTTTACTTTATCTCATTGTTTGCAACACTCTACTTTGCACTCAGTTGCAGTCAACACTTTTTACCTCCATAGCTGCTATCATACAACTGGTGGCGCTACTGTGTTTTGTGTCAGTAAGTAATATACTGGAGGACAGACTGGGCTCAAGTTTTTCTCCGGCATATGCTCCTCCATGGTAAAAACTACAGTCTCCAAAGCTCTTCCAGTGTAGTTCTCTCCAAATTTTTACTTTCTACTTTTTATTGTATATGTACCTAAATCGTTATGAATATGTATAGTGAAAATACAGTTTGAGGTGATTACAATGTCCTATCTATGCTTTTTACACTGCTTGTAAGAATTATTGTACAGTATAGTTTTAACAGTTGAGGGGGGTTAGTCATTCTCGGTACTGTATATAAGATCTTTCAATTTATTTCTGTCCCAAATGGTAAATTAGTACATAAGAAAACAACTTTGATATTTATGTGTTAAGTTGCCTTATTTTCTTTGATTTCTACAACCATCATAATTATCACTGGAAGCATCATCAAGAGGAAAATTTCATTCAAATTTATGTTATGCATAACAGAATTTTTTGAACTTAAATCATCAAGTTGGTCTTTGTGCAAAGCTGAACCAGTATTTTAACTACTTAACCCATATTTTTCTTACCAAACATGAAATTTTCCAATAACTTTAAAAAGAAATTAACCTCTCTTCTGCAGACGATGAGCCACAATAACGTGGCGAAGATATGATGACACCAAGCCACACGCCAGAAAACAGAGAGAAATGATGACATTTCGATCCGTCAAACAATACACCTTGATAGTGGTCCAGGACAGACTGAAACGTTGTCGTTTCTTCATTTTCTGGTGTGTGGTTTGGTCGTCATAGGCTCTCTTAAATCCATGTCAGTGGGTTTTTCTACTTCCTCTTTCTACTACAGTACTTTGTTTCATTGTTATTGGCCCTTCCATTCCTAGAGATCGT
>WNGS01066681.1:7254635-7268129 GCA_020271785.1 Procambarus virginalis | reverse complement strand
GTGTGTGTGTGACTGGGCTGTTCAGTGATAACAGTGAACCATCAGAGGTCATAACAAATCAGCAGCTATCAGACTAGAGCCGTCAGGTCTGGATGTGAATAAGTGTCGACAAATACTGCTGACAATCCTTGTGTACACTAAACACACAGTGTTTATCAAAAGCTGAAAACTGTTCAAAATAACTTTATCGCTGCAGTCAAATTCATATTTTTGCACATGCAATAACATTTGCTACGGGAAAACTGGAAATTGACGTTGAAAATATTGTACTCAGAGTGTGTAACATTTTAAGCAGCTCGGCAAAAAAGAACAGCACAGTTAAAGGAACTCTGTGATTTTGGAGGTTGAAAGTTACAGTCAGTCGCGGCTTGTTGGAACTAGATGGCTTTTCCTAAGCCAGCTATTGACAGAATGCTTGAAATGCCGGGAAAATCTTAAAAAAACTACTCCGAGAGCTTAGGGAAGACGTGCCGCAAATACCTCTGGATGTGCTTTGGATATGAAGGAAATGGCTGTGAAATGCCAGAGATCTATTTTTTCTTTCTCGGTCACAGTCTTAAATTGTTGTCAAACTATTGAAGCACGAAGCAACACATAGAGTGTATTTCCTTGATAATCGTTAGTAGTGGCGAATCACTATGTATAGTAATGAGTAGTTTTGTCCTCTGCTGCTACCAGATGGCGTCTCATTGTACTAAAACAGATCTTCATACCAAAGGTAAGATCGACAACAGGCTTCCAAAACACTGCCTTTTCCCAGTAGAAATTTGCCTTTGAACAGAAATGTTTAGAGACAAATTCTTATTTTTCAAATTTTTCTCAAGTTCTAACTTCGTCTCAAGAGACGAAGTCAACCAAGATTTTACCAACACAGTAAAAAGAAGTTATCTATATAACACAACATTACTTTCAGGTGTTATCGAACAATGCTCCTCTCATATGTTGAGTCCATCCTTTATAACATTTTAACCTTCCCATATTGGTCTCCGAATGCATGATAGAACTGATGAGCTAGCCAAGACTTTTGCTCGTAAAGAGGGAATTGATTACCAACTTGGACTGCCTTTGAGCAGCTTGAGGGCAGTAATATCCCAGGAACATCAACTAAATTTCGGAGGCTTGAGGCAAAGTGAAATTCACACCAGTTACTCCATCTATCATCATTCTATTATGCATGAAGAACCGCACGTCTATGGGTCATCCAATAATGTTAGCAGACTTCTAGATGTTACCATGCTAGGCTTAGGCTCGGCTACAAGTACCTCTGGGAATTGTAATATCTGCTGATGTAGATTTGACTAAATGTAAACTCTGTCAGCAGAACTATTCGCATACTTTGCGTCATTATATAATGGAATGTGAATAAATTGCGGAATTTAGAGATAACACAATCAATAGTGTCCAAGAAATGTGTAAGTACTTCATTCACAATGATGTGCTGCCCGAAATTTTAGCGAAGTATCCAAAATTTGCTTACTGTCGGTAATGCATGCACATGACTGTAAAGCTGCCGCCCAGTTGGGTGGGTGTGGAGCACATGACTGTAAAGCTGCCGCCCAGTTGGGTGGGTGTGCAGCAAGACTAGTAACTGTGTGACTCACTATAGATGTAAAGTGCCTTGTATAGTGACTGTTGTGAGCCTCTTGTAATGTCACTTGTGACACCTCTTTGTGTCACTTGTGACACAAAGATTCTTGATGTGTGTATTTGTGTGGGTGATTAGATATGTATGTGTATGTATATGTGTATACGTATATATATACATGTACATGTATGTATGAGGGTGTGTACATGTGTATACAACATTGATAATTTGTAACTAGCGTCAAACATTGTTATTTGCTTAGCTAAACGAACTAGAGGGTTCAGTTCCTGAACCGATTATGTGCCTCTGTATCCTTTACACCACCGCCCACGGGATGGGTATGGGGGTGCATAATAAAGAAAGAAATTGAATTAAACATATACAAGTAACTGCCAAAACACCTGCACCTACTATAAATCTAACTATACACAAAATTATAATATGTAATTTTGGAATTTGACAACAAAAATATTGTTTTTCGTTACTCTGTACGTTAAAATTGATGCAGGCGTCTTGAGATAGGCTTCAGCTTTGACGGGCATAGCCTAGCTGAGGTGAGGTAGATTTTATGTTGCATATATATTGTCAATGTAGTTACTCTGTTCTTCTTGCTACTTTGACTATTATTATTTTATATAAATTCAGATGTATCCTTTTATTATATATTTACGAATGTTTCTTGGGTCCGGCTCAACAAGCCAAATCAAATTATTAATAAAGAGATTGACAGAAAGATTATTAATATGTATCACGAAGAAAAATATGATAATGACCAAAAACATTTAATTGGATGCCAAAAATACATTAGATGATTTTGGAGACAGTATTGGTAATGTTTCTTGAGATAATGATTTAAGTCATAACATCTGTATTTCCAGGAGCAGATGGAGGAAGGTGTTTGGCCCGTCTCTGTTGATCCTGGTGGCACTCTCTCTCACTCTCTCCCAGCTCCAGGCCCCACCAGGTCAGTCTCTATCCAGGTCCCACCAGGCCTTTATCCAAATTCCAGGTCCCACCAGGTCAGTCTCTATCCAGGCTTCAGGTCCCAAGAGGACAGTGAATCAATCGGCTGCAAGCCAAATCACTAGAGATAATACAGATAACCTTGGATAATTATATCTCCTCTTCCATTCTTCAGGGTCACGCCCCTTCAGGTTGTCTGTCATTAACAAACTGCACTTGACCCATTAACAACCTCACTTGACCCGCTTCTTTCTCAAGTTAGACTAAGGTAGGAGAGAGTCTAGCCTCATGCTCCCCAAGGTAAGGTAATCGTGAGGAAAAAAAGCACCAACCCAGTATCTGTAGCGCCTAGACGGGATATGAGGACAAGGAGCTGGGAAGGGCGGAGGGAAAAAGGAGGGTTATCCCTCTCTTATCATTATTGCCCTTTCTATCATTATTATCGCTTTTTGTCATCATTACGCCTCTTATTACAACGGGGCAATGGTGATCATTGTTGTCCTGGCAGGAGCGAGGGAGCGGAGTGAGAGGACTCGACGCCAGGTGAGGCGAGTGTGCAAGTCACTCAACGTGTCCACTAAGGTCACTCAGGACCACCTCAGGAACATCCTCGTCGACGACGCCCGCGGCATCCTCTACTGCAGTGCCCACAAGGTCCGCAGTGCCCTCTCTCTCTCATGGGTATATGTTTGTTGTTAGGGTCTGAGATGAATTATATTGTGTGTGTGTGTTGTGTGTGTGTGTGTGTGTGTGTGTGTGTGTGTGTGTGTGTGTGTGTGTGTGTGTGTGTGTGTGTACTCATCTAGTTGTACTCAATTGTGCTTGCATGAGTGAGCATCTGCTCTTAAGCAGCGGCTATCAACTATCAGTAGTTCAATGTAGTGACTCTTTTTCACTCTATTTCCTTATCATATTTGCATTTAAGCCTGTGCATTGAATTGACTTCGACAACTTCCTCGTCTAGTCCATTCCACTTATTTACGACTCTCGTAGACTGGGAAAGATCTTCCTAAATCTGTATGGCTCATCTGTGTTACAGTTATGACCTCTCGTTCCACTGTTCTCCACTTAAAACATTCCTATATCTACTTTTCAATGTCCTCAGTATCTTGTACGTCAGTATCATGTCCTATCCTATAAGCTTTGGAAGAGTATGGAAAATTTGTCTTTGAAAATGTAAGGAGTACCTTGCGAAACGTATCCTTAGGCGTCAGACCATAATAATGAAAAATAGTGATAGTGATAATAGTGAAAATGAACTTTGGAGAGTTACTTTTTCAACTTCTCTCGACAGTAAAGAAAAATATAAGAAATATTGAGAAGATTCGTGTTAGAATCATTAATCTTACCCTTATATATATATATATATATATATATATATATATATATATATATATATATATATATATATATATACATATATATTATATATATATATATAATAAAAATATTATTCTAATTACGTTTTATTGATATGAATCAATTACTTCTTACACAGGATATATACTAATCGTATATGGTCAATTATGTATATATTTTAATTGATATGTGGCTAAAGATATACTAGTCACATCAAGAATATGTTGGCCTCCTCAGCAAAATATCTGACTCTAAAATAATATGGTAGTCTTATGGTCCATCCACTTGGACTGGTCGGTACAATAACGGCCATGCTTCTTGAGGGGGTCGGTGTTCGATCCCTGATGGTCCAAGTGATTGAGCACCATTCCTTCGCCCCTTCAATTCCTAGCTCGATGTCCTTATATCCCTTCCAAATGCCACATAGTCATATTGGTTGGTGCTTCCTCCTCATACTTACACTTACCAACAGGTGGCGAGCAGCAGCTGGAAGCGTTCTTGGCTTCAACTTACCTCGTCCACCTTCAACGCCTCCCGACTCGCCACCATCTCCAGGTGAGCTGTATATACGGGACAGCGAACCGAGCTATAAGGCGGAGTAGGGAACCGAGCTATAAGGTGGGGCAAAGAACTGAGCTATAAGGAGGGGTAGCGAACTGAGCTATAAGGCGGGGCAGCAAACCGAACTATAAGGCGGGGCAGCGAACTGAGCTATAAGGCGGGGCAGCGAACCAAGCCATAAAGCGGGGCAGCGAACCCAGCCATAAAGCGGGGCAGCGAACCGAGCCATAAGGCTCGGTTCAGCGAACCGAGCCATAAGGCGGAGCAGCTATAGCTATAAAGCGGGGCAGGAACTCTCCGCTTGCCCAGTGGAGAGGCATCACCCCAGATGAGCTCTGGGTAATGGTAGACTCGACCAAGGAGCTCCTCAAGAGGGAGCGACCCCCCACAAGTGTAAAATAAACCCACGGGGCGGTCCACGGTTCATCTCTCCTAAGAGCTCCTAGAATGGAACCCGCGGATGTCTTCCCTTCTTCTAACGAAGCTCTATGCTGTGAACTTATGGTGTGAATTTAACGGTAAAGTTGCATAGAACAACATAAATGAAAGTCTTAATAAACGTGTATTAAATCGAGAAGGAATATAGCTGCAACATTTTCGGACACCGGCCTTATTTCACCCGACATTCCGTTGCAGTGTTTGATTAAGAAGTGTTTGAACACGTGCAGGCGTCTTATCTATCACTCAAGGTTGGGTATTATCAAGAAAACCGCTAAGCCATTATGTTCATACAGCACTTGGCAGGGATATGAGGCCCGGAATAGGAGCTGGAATAGGAATAAGTAAAGGAAGGGTTCCTAGCCATTAGGACCATCGGGGGCAGCAATCTCCGACCTTCAAGAGGCGAGTCCGGTGTTGTACGGACCAGTCCAAGTCCCATTACTCGTGAGCCTCTCTGATTATAAGAGAAGCAGTAGTGTTTTCCTAGTCTTCGTAGGCTCCTTCCTCCTCCCTGTGGTGATTGATTGGTAAAGATTAAGCCGTCCGTAAGTGGTGGCCCTTTTGAGCCATTACCAGTATCAATAGATGATACTGGAGATCTGTGGAGGTGCGGCTGCACCCTGCGTGACGGGAGATGTCTCCCGTCCTCCCTGTGGGTGCTGCCACGCAAGATGTAACCTCACCGGCTGACGGCAACTGGCAACTCCTGAGGTCAACACGTGATGTAGTGCCCGCTATGAGGATAACAACGGATTAAGACTGACATCTAAATCTCCCTTAGGCAAAGTACTGACCTTCCAGAGGATGCAACTCCCTCCCTCCCCTTCCCCTCAGAAGAGTTGCCTAACTTCGAAAATATATATTGCTGCTAGGTGAACAGAGGTGTCAGGTGAAAGGGAACGTGGCCAGCTGCTTGTGTCCTGCCCAGGGATTGCACCTGGGTCTCTCGGAGGTAATTGTTGGACGGCGATAAATGTTTCCAGATTAGATGTTCTGAAGTAGCTGTGAGCCTTTTTTTTTTTTTTTTTTTTTTTTTTTTTTTTTTTTTTGTGGGTGTGTGTGTGGTGTGTGTGTGTGTGTGGTGTGTGTGTGTGTGTGTGTGTGTGTGTGTGTGTGTGTGTGTGTGTGTGTACTCACCTAGTTGTACTCACCTAGTTGTGCTTGCGGGGGTTGAGCTCTGGCTCTTTGGTCCCGCCTCTCAACCGTCAATCAACAGGTGTACAGTTTCCTGAGCCTAATGGGCTCTATCATATCTACACTTGAAACTGTGTATGGAGTCAGCCTCCACCACATCGCTTCCTAATGCATTCCATTTGTCAACCACTCTGACACTAAAAAAGTTCTTTCTAATATCTCTGTGGCTCATTTGGGCACTCAGCTTCCACCTGTGTCCCCTAGTGCGTGTGCCCCTTGTGTTAAACAGCCTGTCTTTATCAACCCTGTCGATTCCCCTGAGAATCTTGAATGTGGTGATCATGTCCCCCCTAACTCTTCTGTCTTCCAACGAAGTGAGGTTTAATTCCTGCAGTCGCTCCTCGTAGCTCATACCTCTCAGCTCGGGTACTAGTCTGGTGGCAAACCTTTGAACCTTTTCCAGTTTAGTCTTATGCTTGACTAGATAGGGACTCCATGCTGGAGCCGCATACTCCAGGATTGGTCTGACATATGTGGTATATAATGTTCTGAAAGATTCCTTACACAAGTTTCTAAAGGCCGTTCTTATGTTAGCCAACCTGGCATATGCTGCTGATGTTATCCTCTTGATATGAGCTTCAGGGGACAGGTCTGGCGTGATATCAACCCCCAGGTCTTTCTCTCTCTCTGACTCTTGAAGTATTTCATCTCCCAAATGATACCTTGTATCTGGTCTCCTGCTTCCTACCCCTATCTTCATTACATTACATTTGCTTGGGTTAAACTCTAACAGCCATTTGTTCGACCATTCCTGCAGCTTGTCCAGGTCTTCTTGAAGTCTCAAGCTGTCCTCCTCTGTCTTAATCCTTCTCATAATTTTGGCGTCGTCAGCAAACATTGAGAGGAATGAGTCTATACCCTCTGGGAGATCATTTACGTATATCAGAAACAGGATAGGTCCAAGTACAGAGCCCTGTGGGACTCCACTGGTGACTTCACGCCAGTCTGAGGTCTCACCCCTCACTGTAACTCTCTGCTTCCTATTGCTTAGGTACTCCCTTATCCACTGGAGCGCCCTACCTGTTACTCCTGCCTGTTTCTCCAGCTTATGCATCAACCTTTATGGGGTACTGTGTCAAAGGCTTTCCGACAGTCCAAAAAAATGCAGTCCGCCCACCCTTCTCTTTCTTGCTTAATTCTTGTCACCTGATCGTAGAATTCTATCAATCCTGTAAGGCAAGATTTACCCTCCCTGAACCCATGTTGATGGGTTGTCACGAAGTCTCTTCTCTCCAGATGTGTTACTAGGTTTTTTCTCACAATCTTCTCCATCACCTTGCATGGTATACAAGTTAAGGACACTGGCCTGTAGTTCAGTGCCTCTTGTCTGTCACCCTTTTGTGTGACATTAAACTTGTTGAATGAAAATATTTGTATTTGATAAAAAAAAATAAAGGCCTGAACAGCAGAAAATACTTTCCCGGTCATCTCGACGTTTCTCTTCTGAACCCCCCCGCCCCCCTCGACCCCCCCCCCAGGACCCCCTCCAGTCGACCCCCTCCCTGGGGGGAGACTGCCTCCGCTCGCACCATAGATGTACGATATCTCTTGAGACCCCTCCCCCCCCCTCCCCCACCCACCCCCCATGTTGAGCAGAAAACAAAGAGTAACAACACTGAGTGTGCCCAAGCGCTTCCCTTCACGTGAAGACATTACTTCAACGCTTGAATGCCTCCCTACACCTCCCTACTCAGTTCTTCCATGGCACAAGAAACATGCGTAAGTTTCACGCGGAAATCACAATAGCGTGATGCATCAAATGAACAAACTCTTGGTTTCAACTCTTTTTTGACCATGTCGTAGCTCAGTCGATTAAAGCCGCGTCTGGGATGCTCTCGGACGCAGGTTCGAATCCTCGTCACGGCCCTTGTAGATATGTTCATGCGTAAGTTTCATTCCTAGAAGGTTCCACCTGATCGTCGTGGGCAGACTGACTGACTGCTTCGGGCTCCTAGAGAGTATAGGGCATGTCATGCCCGCTCTTCTGGGTAAGGGATAGTATACTTAAATTAAAAGTGTTCCGTTCCCTCTATTTGGGCTGTGACCCCCTGTTGAGCTACTGTGCCCTATCCCTTCCGGTTTATTTTTTTCAGTTGAGATAATCTGAGATTTGCAAACGTAATTCAACAATTAAAGGAATATTTTGTTTAAACATCTCTAATGACCTCGTTGGGAGTAATTTTGTACCCTCGGCAGGGAACGAGCCCAAGATCTTCCTCGTTGTACCCAGTAACGCAGAAGGTGCCGAGAACGAAAGGTTCTCGTCCTAAATGAAACCATAAAACGCCTGTGAATGAGCCTCGTTTGATGAGTGACGAGCATGATGAGTGACGAGCATGATGAGTGACGAGCATGATGAGTGACGAGCATGATGAGTGACGAGCATGATGAGTGACGAGCATGAGTGACGAGCATGATGAGTGACGAGCATGATTGACGAGCATGATGAATAACGAGCATGATGAGTGACGAGCATGATGAGTGACGAGCATGATGAGTGACGAGCATGATGAGTGACGAGCATGATGAGTGACGAGCATGATGTGACGAGCATGATGAGTGACGAGCATGATTGACGAGCATGATGAATAACGAGCATGATGAATAACGAGCATGATGAGTGACGAGCATGATTGACGAGCATGATGAATACGAGCATGATGAGTGACGAGCATGATTGACGAGCATGATGAATAACGAGCATGATGAGTGACGAGCATGATTGACGAGCATGATGAATACGAGCATGATGAGTGACGAGCATGATTGACGAGCATGATGAATAACGAGCATGATGAATAACGAGCATGATGAGTGACGAGCATGATTGACGAGCATGATGAATAACGAGCATGATGAGTGACGAGCATGATTGACGAGCATGATGAATAACGAGCATGATGAGTGACGAGCATGATGAATAACGACATGATGAGTGACGAGCAGCCACTAATAATAGCGTCAACATTTCCCCCAGGCACCACATTCACCTCCTGACGCAGCAGTTCATGCTGGTGCAGCCCAGGTTTGAGGACGTGTGGCCGGACATGCTGGCCTCCTACAGGAAGTTCCTCTTCGTGCGAGACCCGCTCCACAGGGTGGTGTCGGCCTATCGAGACAAGCTGGAGCATCCCACCGATATGGAAGATTTGGAAATTTCTCCTTACATAAAGACATTAATATCTGAAAGTTTGGGTAAAATATACCAACACAATTATATATTTTTAATTAGAATTTTGTAGTTTAATGGCTATTTTGCAAAATACAACCCATTCTATGCAAGCTTCTGGAATGTATGTCGTTGGAAACACGAGAAGCGAAAGATTCAGCAAAGACGGTTCTACTGTAGAACATTTTTACAGAATTACTCCTATCATGAATTACTTATATTTATTTTAGGTTTGTATCGCAGTTGAAAAAACTCTCGTGTCTTGCCCTCCAGGACGCTGCCGACACAGGCTGAGGAGGGAGTGAGTTTTTCGGACTTTGTTAAGCTCATAAATCATCAGAAGGAAGAGGAGTCCATACCCTGGGACTCCCACTGGCGTCCCATCCATCAGGTGGGTCCAGGAGCTGGGTCATCACCCACCTACGTGCGCGCGCACTCATACACAGTTCCCTTAATCTGTGCTCGTTGCTCTCCTATTTTAGTTCTGGGACTAGCCTTGTATCTCTAGCCTCTCACTTCTGGGACTAACCTTGAACCAGTATTTACCAAAGTTTTTTTTCTGATTCTAAACATGACAGTAACACAAGAAACATTATAGGTATATAAACTTAACAGAGAAGCAAGTTTGGTAAGGGGTGATTTAATTAATACAGGGAATTCATATCAGGTACAAATATCACCTGGAAACTAGAATATCAATAGCAGTTAGCTATTACCTCAGCTGCCAGCGGGAGTGGTGGTGTCCTCTCTGCCACGCCACAGGACATCCAACAGTACTACGACCCGAAGAGGGAGTAGCATCTGGAACAAGGGGTCAGGAGGGTCAGCTCAGGGATCACGGACCGCGACATCACCGATATTATCACCAGCATCAACTTAGAAAACCCTGCCAAAACGGTTACCACGACCAAATTCATCACCAGCGACGAGATCCGGTGCCCGACCTTGAAGATGTCTTTCGTCACAGCTGCCACCGCCGATCTTGCCACTGACAACATATTCTGATGCTTCGGAATCCAACCTGTCCTACACAGTACGTTGGTTTTCGCTCGTATGCGTTACATAAGGCCAAAAATTGTCGTACTAGAAAATGGAAGCGGCTCGTGAAAGTGACGTACTGTCCCGTTTTCTGTTTTGGGTCCTCTGGTAGGTTAGGATAAAGGCACTTTAAATTGACCGTTTTCTTGACGTTGAGCAACTTTAGGAACACGGGCTGCGGAATCACCACACCACCCGACCTAGTGAAGGAGGAACGATACTTAGAGTTGAAGCAATGCTTCAGGTGTCAAGTTATAGCCCCGCTCCTGTGCCAGGTAAGTCCACAACGGGCTCACCATAGCCCGTGCTACTTGGAACTCTTTGTTCCAAGTAGCGAATCTTCAACAACAATAACAACAACAACAACAACAACAGCTTTAGGTGTTGCCAGTACTCTCAATACACCGGCAAGTGTACACCGAAATGCAGCAAATGCTCCGAGGACCACCACTACACTGACATCAGAAATGTCTCCTCTGCAGCGACCTACATACAGCTGTCTCCCCTGACTGCCTTCGCGGGAAGGAGGAAATCAAGATGATGATGGAAATCTCTGCCATCGCCACACCTCGACCTGACAACCCACCAACGTCTGTAGCATTCCCGGCCTTGCCCGGGATCACACTTGGTAAAGCTGCCGCTACCTCACTACCTGGTCCCTGGGGGACGCCATAATCAGCCGACCTCACCCCTGCTTGGCCCCTAGGGACGCTATAATCAGCCGACCTCACCCCTGCTTGGCCCCTAGGGACGCCATAATCAGCCGACCTCACCCCTGCTTGGCTCCTAGGGACGCCATAATCAGCCGACCTCACCCCTGCTTGGCTCCTAGGGACGCCATAATCAGCCGACCTCACCCCTGCTTGGCTCCTAGGGACGCCATAATCAGCCGATCTCACCCCTGCCTGTAGCTACCACCAATATCACCCTGCTACCGGTACTTTTAAACCTCGACGACAAACTGGCTGGCAGCGACGTCAACCTATACGTCCACACCATCAACCGGCTTCTCACTCCAAATGGATTGCCGACGGTAACCGTACCCGGCGACCTTCTACCAGCTCCTCCAGCTGCTGCCGACCCCACAACCAGTTCGGAAACAGGGACGCTACCCACCCTGGCTGCCTTTTCCAACTTTTCGACATCACCATATGCGAAGACGACGACAGACCACCCGTAACTCCAACAACCGACACCAGGAGGCGCTCCAGACGCCGACACCGATGTTGACAAAAATGGCCTTGCGACCGACAAAGACAATGGGACCGCCTATATTCTCTACATTGCGCCCAGCGAGAAAAGGAGAAATGTATATTCCATTCACCAGAAATGGTGAATTCCACTTTAAGAAATGTGTATGTTTATCACTCAGAATGTTCGGTAATATGTTGATTGTTGTGATGTGTGTGCTACATAACCTTCCCGGCTTGGTGCCTTCTTTTGATAATTACTTGTGATGTGTGTGTATTTATATATGAACACGTTGTAATGAACGGGGTGAAAATAGCTTGAGCTACCTCATCCCTTTGTGTGTAGTATACCTCAATAAACTTATTTCACTTTTAATCCAATATCAATAGCAGTTACGTTGATATTAACCAAACACTCCGTGCTGTTCCCAGATGTGTAATCCTTGTGGCATCGATTACGACTTCATCGGCAAGTTTGAGAGCCTACATGAAGACTCGACTTACGTGTTAAAATGGCTTGGTGTTGAGAAAATTGTCGAGAAATTCCCCGTCCACAGCAGGAGCACGGAGGCTGACCGACTGGCCGTCCACTACCTACAGGGCCTCGACTACTCCCTCAGGAGAGAGTTCCTGGATCACTACCTCCTCGACTATCTCAGCTTTGAGTACGACCTTGTGTGAGGATACCCACATGCGTGCGTGCTGGGTAAAGCTATTGCTTGTGATCCATGTATTTTTTTTATATTTTACTGTATTGTAAATAATGTACATTTTCGTAATACTCGCGATAGAATTTGTACTTGTTGATATACAAGATAATAGTGATTATTAAGATAGATTTGGTGTAACATGTTTAAGAAAGTTACGGTATACATGAAATACTCATCCTCTTGTCTAACCGCTATATTGAACAGCAGCTTCAGTTGCAAATTACTAGCAACTGCTTTTGCAAAATTCTATGCAACTTGCAGTTGCAAACATTTTAGTATTAATATCTAAATTAATAAATAATTATATCGTCTATGTTGTTTGTTCACCCTCACGGCCAAAAACTAAGTTTATGTATGTCTCCCCGCTGACATCTTTATTGGGATCTTTATTACCCACTTGCTGTTCACGTAATCTTTGTTTATTCTTGTGGCACAATTCTTATTCGTCATGTCCTGAAACAGTTGTTAAGTCATTACATAAACTAGGCTTGTTATCAGCCGTCGCTAATTACTGTTAACTCAGTAAGCCTTTATTGTGGTCATTATCTAGCATCTATTATTTGTTCACAGTTAATTTACTTGTTAACTTACTTATTTTACATGTATATTTTTTTTACTTGATCTTAATACCTTAACTTTGATCATTCATTATTGTAATTAGGCTAATCCCAAGGAAGGCTAATACTGTTACATTAATTATACACCGTATGTCATCATTTATTAGTTTACAGTTTATTTACTTATAATATTTTTATATATTTTACGGTGTATATTTATATTCATTATAAATAAACAATTTACCCGAGCGTGAATATCAATCACCCTATCTAAAAATGTACTGGAAAATGCAGACGCCTTCTTAGAAAAGATAGCATTACCTTATACCATGCCTGGGCATTTAATTGTTTTAATTTTGCCCCGAGGGTCGAGTTTATTGGGCAGCGTCACTCATCCTGTGAGTGGACACACCACCATAGCAGCATGTACAACACTCCCTAATAGGAAGAAAACCCGCTGGGTTGTTCATTCTGTCACTTGTAGCCAGACACAGCTGGGACTTGTTTAACCGTCTCAAGTGAACAGCTTCTCAAACAAGGAGATTAACATTTGTCATCACTTAAAATCTTACGTTATCTTGCGGGAGCAAAATGGGGAATCTTTTTAAGAACAGTATCTATATTTGACATGGAATTTTCCTAACTGATACAATGTGGGATTTATTCTACACATATTCTAATGACTCTTAGATGGTCACATTTTCTCGGGTAGTGATCAAGGGCAAGA
>WNGS01066681.1:7207248-7229224 GCA_020271785.1 Procambarus virginalis | reverse complement strand
TAGATAACACCTTAACTTTCCCCTAAGGCCAAACAATCGTACACAAAACAGCAAGCTGTTGTTGTTGTTAAAGATTCGCTACTTAGAACAAAAAGTTCTAAGTAGCACGGGCTATGGTGAGCCCGTAGAAACAGCAAGGGTGACGACGAGCGCAATGGATGCGGTGTGTCCCGCTTTCTATTGGCGGGTCCTCGGGTTGGTTAGGTTGGGGCACTTTGGTACGACAGTTTACTGGCGTTGGGGACGCCAGGAGAACGAGCTGAGGCAGAAACAAATGAGGCATAGTTTTTCACCCTGGTGCACCTGTTCACCTAGCTGTGGGTAGGTTGCGTGGGAGTTGGACAGCTGCTACGGGCTGCTTCCTGGGGGGGATGTGTGTGCGTGCGTGTTTTTAAAAGGAAGATATATATATCTTCTAATATATATCTGACATAATAGAAGATATATATTGCTTAGAAAGGCGGGGTCCAAGAGCTAATAGCTCGATTCTGGAGGTACAAATAGTAAATACATGCCTCGTCACACCCCCCCCCCACCCACCAAACTGTCCCGCGTAATTAATTAATTAATACAAACAATTTATTGAGGAAGTTTAATTACCTGAGGACCTATTGAGACAAGTAGGGAAATATTGTATTATTTAAGTTCTTAAGTAATGAAAAAACTTGTGATACTTTATTTTGGGTGTTATTATCCCGTCCAGTGTGTGTGTGTGTGTGTGTGTGTGTGTGTGTGTGTGTGTGTGTGTGTGTGTGTGTGTGTGTGTGTGTGTGTGTGTATTCACCTAGTTCTATTCACCTAGTTGTGTTTGCGGGGGTTGAGCTCTGGCTTTTTGGTCCCGCCTCTCAACTGTCACTCAACTGGTGTACAGTTTCCTGAGCCTAATGGGCTCTATCATATCTACATTTGAAACTGTGTATGGAGTCAGCCTCCACCACATCGCTTCCTAATGCATTCCATTTGTCAACCACTCTGACACTAAAAAGTTCTTTCTAATATCTCTGTGGCTCATTTGGGCACTCAGTTTCCACCTGTGTCCCCTAGTGCGTGTGCCCCTTGTGTTAAACAGCCTGTCTTTATCTACCCTGTCATATCTTGCTGAATTATTCAGTGACGACATCTGAGATATCCTGAGTGGTGAGAGTGAGAGAGGTGAGTCTTCAGAGTAGCGAGAGTGAGAGAGGTGAGTCTTCAGAGTGGTGAGAGTGAGAGAGGTGAGTCTTCAGAGTAGTGAGAGTGAGAGAGGTGAGTCTTCAGAGTAGTGAGAGTGAGAGAGGTGAGTCTTCAGAGTAGTGAGAGTGAGAGAGGTGAGTCTTCAGAGTAGTGAGAGAGGTGAGTCTTCAGAGTAGTGAGAGTGAGAGAGGTGAGTCTTCAGAGTAGTGAGAGTGAGAGAGGTGAGTCTTCAGAGTAGTGAGAGTGAGAGAGGTGAGTCTTCAGAGTAGTGAGAGTGAGAGAGGTGAGTCTTCAGAGTAGTGAGAGTGAGAGAGGTGAGTCTTCAGAGTAGTGAGAGTGAGAGAGGTGAGTCTTCAGAGTAGTGAGAGTGAGAGAGGTGAGTCTTCAGAGTGGTGAGAGTGAGAGAGGTGAGTCTTCAGAGTAGTGAGAGTGAGAGAGGTGAGTCTTCAGAGTAGTGAGAGTGAGAGAGGTGAGTCTTCAGAGTAGTGAGAGTGAGAGAGGTGAGTCTTCAGAGTAGTGAGAGTGAGAGAGGTAAGTCTTCAGAGTGGTGAGAGTGAGAGAGGTGAGTCTTCAGAGTAGTGAGAGTGAGAGAGGTGAGTCTTCAGAGTAGTGAGAGTGAGAGAGGTGAGTCTTCAGAGTAGTGAGAGTGAGAGAGGTGAGTCTTCAGAGTAGTGAGAGTGAGAGAGGTGAGTCTTCAGAGTAGTGAGAGTGAGAGAGGTGAGTCTTCAGAGTAGTGAGTGCCAAAAATATTAACTACCTGTGATCAAGCTCACTGGGTAATACATTCTCAATATTCGACATATTCCATTAGGGGTTATACAGTCTAACTCCTAAATATATATATGTATAATGTATCATATATGTATTCATATATGTATAATGTATCTAATGGTCTTCTATAACCAGAAAACTCATCAAAGTTGGCGTGCACACATTTGTAAACTTGTTATGACGGGACAACTGGTAGTTAGCCTACCCAATTGGTGTCATAAACTGCTGAAGCAATCACGTGATTTCAGATTAGCAGATTGTGGCCGTAACTACGTGATTGTGGCCGTAACTACGTGATTGTGGCCGTAATTACGTGATTGTGCGTGAAGGCTGGTTCAGAAGCACAGCTCTAACTCTGCCTTTGATCTCTAATTTTTACTTTAGACTTTAAATTTAGACTTTAGACTTTTTAAATTATTTGATAACCTCTCGATTATTAGTCCAATTTTGATTCTTTTTCTCATGCATCAACGAACCACTAAATCCCCGTTAACAGTTTTTTTCCATATATTGTCTTTGTAATTAATGTACATATTTTTGTATATTAACCTCAATGGGTCAAGATATAGCCTCTTATATTCCAGAACCTTGACCAGAAATTATAAGGAGAATGCTTAGAAACTTTTCTTAGATGTTAATTGGTACTTTAGAGGTAAGGTAATTTATCAGAAATCACTAAGTCATAATGACTATATGGCACTTATCGGGAAGGAATGGTGGGCCAACCACTTGTGGACGGTCGGGGATTGAACGTCGACCTGCATGAAGCGAGACCGTCGCTCTACCGTCCAGCCCAAGGGGTTGAAAATATTACTTTAATTACTTTGAATTAATGATTATATACATTATTAATTTGATAGTTTTCTCATTTTTGTCTATTTTTCAGCAAACTTTATTCAGACTGCTAGTGTCTGGCGTCACTTGGGGTTAAAATGTCCTGTTGTATGTTAAATATGTGTAAATGTGAACACATTGTACGATCACCAGTAACAACAGTTACGACCACCAGTAACAGCACTTACAACCACCACTAACAGCACTTACGACCACCGCTAACAGCACTTACGACCACCGCTAACAGCACTTACGACCACCGCTAACAGCACTTACGACCGCGGTACAGCAGTTTCCCGCGTAAAACATGGATAAACATTTACGAATTTGCGCGGGAAACTAACGCGCCAACTGAGAGAATAAATCTGACTCCAGCGGCGACTGCATTACTTCTGCCCGGGGGGAAATGGCTGTGGCTTTGGCCCAAGATTAACCCACCCGACCTTAATCGTGTGCTCATATGTCTGTGCCAGCGACGCCAAGCTCTTAGCTCTTGGACCCAGCTTTCTAAACCGTCGTGTGTCTGACGCCCAGCCTATTGTCTCTGTTATGTGGGTCTATCATAGGGTCTGTCTGTGTCTAAAGTAGGAAGCCAGACGCTCTGGGTTAGCGTCATGCAAGTTTTCAGATGACAAATGGGGGGAGGGGAGGGTATGGGAGTATCATAGGCCAGTTCGGGTCAGCCCTAGTGCCAACGTTTAAGAAATATCGACTCCTAATGCGACCCGTTTGATTTTCATGAAATCTGAAATAGGGCATTTGTTTTCTGTGCAGTTTGTTCAATTTCTCAGGGCTTTGTAAGATTAATCGCTTGGGGGGGGGAGAGAGGAGAAGGAGAGGGAGATGATGTTGGAGAAAGATGGAGGAGAAGAGGAGAGGGGGGGGCGTATCATGGGGTAGAGGTGGCGAGAGAGAGGGGGAGTAGAGAGNGTGTGTGTGTGTGTGTGTGAGTGTGTGTGTGTGTGTGGTGTGTTGTGTGTGTGTGTGTGTGTGTGTGTGTGTGTATTCACTTAGTTGTATTCACTTAGTTGTATTTTTACGGGGGTTGAGCTTTGCTCTTTCGGCCCGCCTCTCAACTGTCAATCAACTGTTTACTAACTACTTTTTTTTTTTTTCCCACACCACACACACACACACACACCCCAGGAAGCAGCCCGTGACAGCTGACTAACTCCCAGGTACCTATTTACTGCTAGGTAACAGGGGCATTCAGGGTGAAAGAAACTTTGCCCATTTGTTTCTGCCGGGTGCGGGAATCGAACCCGCGCCACAGAATTACGAATCCTGCACGCTATCCACCAGGCTACCTGGCCCCTACCTGTGTGTGTGTGTGTGTGTGTGTGTGTGTGAGTGTGTGTGAGTGTGTGTGTGTGTGTGTGTGTGTGTGTGTGAGTGTGTGTGTGTGAGTGTGTATGTGTGTGTGTGTGTGTGTGTGTGTGTGTGTGTGTGTGTGTGTGTGTGTGTGTGTGTGTGTGTGTGTGTGAGTGTGTGTGTGTGTGTGAGTGTGTGTGAGTGTGTGTGTGTGTGTGTGTGTGTGTGTGTGTGTGTGTGTGTGTGTGTGTGTGTGTGTGTGTGTGTGTGTGTGTGTGTGTACTCACCTATTTGTGCTTGCGGGGGGTTGAGCTTTGGCTCTTTGGTCCCGCCTCTCAACTGTCAGCTACGTGTGTGTGTGTGAGAGAAATAGGACGATTCCAGGTTAGTGTCTAGGTAAAGTGGCCGTCCTACAGGAGAGACTAACGAGCCACACTAACTAGTCAAGTCCCACTAACGAGCCAAACTAACTAGTCAAGTCCCACTAACGAGTCAAGTCCCACTAACGAGCCACACTAACGAGTCACACTAACGAGCCACACTAACGAGCCACACTAACGAGTCACACTAACGAGGCACACTAACGAGTCACACTAAAGAGTCACACTAACGAGTCACACTAACGAGTCACACTAACGAGTCACACTAACGAGCCACACTAACGAGCCACACTAACGAGCCACACTAACTAGTCAAGTCTCACTAACGAGCCACACTAACTAGTCAAGTCCCACTAACGAGCCACACTAACGAGTCACACTAACGAGCCACACTAACTAGTCAAGTCCCACTAACGAGCCACACTAACGAGTCACACTAACGAGCCACACTAACGAGCCACACTAACGAGCCACACTAACGAGCCACACTAACGAGCCACACTGACTATCGTTACTCTTCCCTCTCCTTAAATTCCCCCTGGAAAAGTTTTCAAGTTGGAGATGTATTCCTTAAAACTTTTGCCCCACTGGAACTTTAGCTCCTCATCTTTTTAAACTTTTCTATTCATTTCGACTTAGCTGTTTGGGCCACAGGGAACACACACACACACACACACACACACACACACACACACACACACACACACACACACACACACACAGGCCGCCGCCAGAGACCATTAATTTCACTAACACCATAAGCACCATTGGCACTACCACCATTGCCACTACCACCACCGGGAAGTTATGGAAGCCACCTCTGACCACCACTACTCTGAAGCCAAAATTTGACAAAAGGATTTAAAGTTTGAAGTATAGCGGCGGTGGTACAGTATGGGTAGTTAGAGTTAGCTAAGCCTGGTGACTCCTCTGGGTGACTTCTCTGGGTGACTCCTCTGGGTGACTCCTCTGGGTGACTCCTCTGGGTGACTCCTCTGGGTGACTCCTCTGGGTGACTCCTCTGGGTGACTATGCTTGTCTGGTGAGTTATTCAGTTCAAGGACTGATGTCGACTATTTCATGGTCGTATTTATTTCCCAGAGAAGATTATTGTAATTTTTTCCCCCCGTCGGTTTATTTCCCCAGCTGCAGTTTAACTATTTGCCTGTATGTTTTATCTTCTGTGGCTCACATACAGCTGTGGTTCACATACAGCTGTGGTTCACATACAGCTGTGGCTCACATACAGCTGTGGTTCACATACAGCTGTGGTTCACATACAGCTGTGGCTCACATACACCTGCGGCTCACATACACCTGTGGCTCACATACACCTGCGGCTCACATACACCTGCGGCTCACATACACCTGCGGCTCACATACACCTGTGGTTCACATACACCTGCGGCTCACACTTGGAACCTGGAAGCGAAATTCTGATGCCTGATGTATTGTCTTTGAATATAATTGTAAAGTCAAATATTTACACAGGAAAACAGTGGTGCAGTTGAGAAAAACAGCTGATCAAACATACTAAACACACACACACACACTCACACACTCTCTCAGAGGGCATGATGGCTCAGTGAACAACGTCCGGGATTCGTAGTCCTAAGGTCCAGGAGATTTGGGGTAAGTTGTGAGTCATGGGAGACTTTATCCAAGGCAAAATATAGGTGGATGGGAAATTTAATCCAGACGGAAAAGAGAGACGGATGCCAGAGGTGTGGGTGACATGGATGCCAGAGGTGTGGGTGACACGGATGACAAAGGTGTGGGTGACACGGATAATGGCTGAGGGAGACTGAAAGAAATCGAGAAAATCTTCCGGCAGAATTCAGAGATGGGAGAGAGAGAAGGGGATTGGAATGAAACTGGATCCGCCTAGTGTGGACCAACAGGTCTCCTCCTCAATTAATATGTACATATATCGGACAATTTATGTACATAAATTGAAAACAAGGCAATTTTACGTACGAGAGAAGAGAGGAAATAACCTAAACACAACGCCAGAAGCTGGCGACTAGCCCCTGTGACTAGCCCCTGTGACTAGCCCCTGTGACTAGCCCTGTGACTAGCCCCGTGACTAGCACCTGTGACTAGCCCTGTGACTAGCCCTGTGACTAGCCCTGTGACTAGCCCTGTGACTAGCCCTGTGACTAGCCCTGTGACTAGCCCTGTGACTAGGGGGGGTGAGGGGATATAATTACGTCGTACAAAGTCGACAAAGCAGCAACGTTCAAAATGGAAAATTGTGTAAAAGGTGGAGACGTGGATGGAAACTGGAGACACAGTGTACCTGCGTATAGGAAGAAATGTTTACATTATAAAAAAAGGCAACATAGAAGGAAATATTACTATAGATATCTCAATACACATCAAAAATCATACAGCTCACGTCGCATTAAATAACCGCTAGCTGGAAAGGCAGGGATTAGGAGCTGAAGATCGACCTTCAGACACTTCTAGACGAATAGGCAACATAATCCCGTGAAAATATGGCTTCTCTTATTGTCACAGACTTGATCACGTAATCAACACTATCTATCATAAGTGTCCGAGGTATACAATTAAGAGAGGACGGTAGGAGACGGGTAACTGAAGCAGTGTGTGTGGTGGCGGAAGGTGAGGGCGTGCGCAGCGTGGCCCTCTCTCACCACCCCCCCTGGCACCCTCTGGCACCCCCTGGCACCGTCTCCAGGTCTCCCTCAGTGCCACTCTCCCTCGCTGGGTGACACCATCCACACGCGCGTGTTCCCAGGCGCCTGTTGGCTGCCTAACTTGTCAGTTCACATCAGTAAGGGCTCTGTTTACCTCACCGGATTTAAGCGGATTCGTTCGTTTGCCGTTCCACTGAATTCTCGGATTTTACTGGATTTGGTTTTAGAAAAACGGCGTTAAGATGAATTGATTACAATGTATTTCTAACTAATTACTCTGATAATCTTGTATTTATCATCGTTGATTGAAATATCTAAAAAAAGTGTAATAGAAGTTGTACAAATAAATGGGTTATAGTGTGATAATGATAATTATCTTAAAGTTACTTAAAAGTGTGAAAATTAGTGTGAGGATGTAACAGGAGTCACTTGGTTCTGCTACGGTCTTCCAGGGTGAAGTGTGTCACGCCCAGGGTGAAGTGTGTCACGCCCAGGGTGTAGTGTGTCACGCCCAGGGTGTAGTGTGTCACGCCCAGGGTGTAGTGTGTCACGCCCAGGGTGTAGTGTGTCACGCCCAGGGTGAAGTGTGTCACGCCCAGGGTGAAGTGTGACACTCCCACTTCCCCCCGTAACTCATCTCCTCGTATTCCTCTACTGTTATTTATGGTGTAAAATAACGCACCTGGCGCCCATATGTGACACTGTACCATATTGTGTGTGTCACCACATATGTCACATGTATATGTCACTCATCTGTCTGTCACACCAATCATCTTAGCCTGGAAACTGTTTGGTAATTTATTCTTATGCATTGACACATAACTGAGTTATGCATTGACAGATAACTGACAGATAAATACATCACTGATGTATTTTGTGTATTTTTTAAACAACTCTACCACAAAAGAGACACCAAACGTGTCATGTTGACACAAAAGCAAAAAAATTACACTTAAACACAAAATTGGTTGGATTTTGTTTTTAAAATGTCGTCATTAAAGGCTGTGCTAGTTATTAGTCAGAGTAATTCTATATGAAGAATGAGTTGGAGGTCAAGGTCAGGATTTATCAAAGGGTTTATTACGAAACCTTTACATCTTTTCTCATGCGTGGAAGGTTAGTTTACATTTACTAAAGAGCGTATACGCTCTGAAGTACCACGAGGCTGTTGTTGTTAATAAGTTATGAACTTAAGGTTAAGGTCTTATACCATGTCGTAACTCAGTCGTTTAAGCAGGGATCCTCTCGGACGTAGGTTCGAATCCTCGTCACGGCCCTTGTGGATTTGTTCATTTGTTCTTAAGTTATGAAGTTTCCAAGCTCGTAGACTGTTTAAAGAAGGTACTTAAGGCTTCCATGATTGAGACAAGATGTACAGGTTTCGTAAATAGTTGCGTAGATGATTGATGAGGCCTGGGACCAGATTCACGAAGCAGTTACGCAAACACTTACGAACCTGTATATCTTTTCACAATCTTTAACGGCTTTGTTTACAATTATTAAACAGTTAATGAGCTCCGAAGCACCAGGAGGCTGTTTATAACAATAACAACAGTTGACTGGCAAGTTTTCATGCTTGTAAACTGTTTAATAAATGTAACCAAAGTCGTCAAAGATTGAGGAAAGATGTACACGTTCGTAAGTGCTTACGTAACTGCTTCGTGAATCTGGCCCCAGGTTCGTAAGTACTTGCGTAACTGCTTCGTGAATCTGGCCCCAGGTTCGTAAGTACTTGCGTAACTGCTTCGTGAATCTGGCCCACAGGTCATTATGACTTTTAATGGACAACGGGACCAATTAGTGGACTAATTGGAGCATGGAGGGTCATCAAGGATCCCGCCAAAGTATGGGAACCTATTGTCTTTACCTTGATGTTACCTGAGTTGGTTCCCAAGATCAATGTCCCTACTGTCAGGTGGACTCCTGGTTGACGATCTGTTCAACCAGGCTGTTGGACGATGCTGAACGCATTCTGGCATAAGAATCACAATCGACTTGAGAATGGTCCAGGATGGACCGAAACGTCGTCGTCTGTCACTTTCTAGAGTGTGGATTGGTCAACATATTTCAGCCACGTTTCAGCTATCGCCTGCATAAGAATCACAGCCTGGTTGATCAGACATTCCCTTATATTTAGAGGTAAAATGTTGAAAAGCCACGGAGTCGTTAATATTTATACAAATGTCTTTGTGGGTACCTATTAAACCCAGGACCGAAACGTCGTCGTCCCTTCACCTTCTAGTGTGTGGTCTGGTCAACATACTTTAGCCACGTTATTGTGACTCATCGCCTGCATGTTAAACCTATTCTTCTCAGTGCAATGATTTTATGTACAATAACACCGCCTTCTTATTTGTCGAAAGCTTTTGTAAAGTTTGTGTGTATTACATTTCTCTTTTCGTTGTCATCCAATACATCCAAGTGGATGTATTGGATGACACTTGTCATCCATTTGTCATAGTGGTTTAACAACTGTGCGGGGCAGGAGCGTTCAACTCTAAACCCACGTTGATCACAGTTATTTAGAAGCTCTGATCTTAATACTTAACACTCGAATATTTTTATTGTGTGTGATGTATAGTGCTATCAGTGTATATTTTTCTGTTTCTGCTTTACTACCTACTTTGTGGAGTGACGTGATCACTGCTGCGTGTCGGGGATAACACCGGTATTTAGGTTGCATCCCAAATGATGTTTAGCGCCTCTGATATCATACAGTTCTTGAGTTACATCGAATTCCAGGAAACTGTGCTTGGAGGCAGAGTGCATGGGCATGCTGTCTATGGCTCCTCCACAGTCCAGAGGTGCTAGAGTAACATCTGGGATGCGAACCAAGGTCGGTGTCACGTTCGTAAAGAAGTCATTGTCAATTGATAACATGTGCTTGAAGGTGACTGATAATGCACAAACAAAGTTCCATCAAGAAAGATATAATCCCCACACAAACACCCAGATTAACACCAGAGATACATTTCAACTCTGCCTAATTAAGGTCTGAAATGTTCCTGCTGGTCCATGGTGGGCTGAAGGGCGCACAGCAGAGGCCCTGTGATAGTCAGTAGTTAAATTCTGGACAAACAAGGCCATTGACAATGAGTTTATTACATGCATGTTTGCCTTGACAATTGTCAAACAAACATGAAGTGAATATTGAGCAGGAGTTTGTTCCATCGTGGGTGACGTTGACTGTTAGCTGGTGAACTGTCTTAATACCTTACCTCGGGAAGGCGGGTGTTCAGCTAGTGTCCCAGTGTTCTGTGTTCTCTTAGCTCACAAACGATGTGTTCTGTTACATCGCGAACATTTGCATTTTTTGCCTCGAGAACGTTGTGTTGTATTAGCAGGCTCCTGGTTGACCAGTCCAGCAACCAGGAGGCCTGGTCGACGACCGGACCGCGGGGACGCTAAGCCCCGGAAGCACCGCAAGGTAACCCGTATGGCTACGATGTTAAAACACGGTAGGAGAGGTGCCGTGTTCAGTGGAGAGCTGCCGTGTTCAGTGTATAAAGTGTATATCTTTTCATCAGATCATCAGAAAATATCAGAGGTCCGCGGTTGTTCAACGTCCTCCCAGCGACTATAAGAAATATTGCCGGAACAACCGTGGACATCTTCAAGAGAAAACTGGACTGTTTTCTAAGAGAAGTTCCTGACCAGCCCGGCTGTGGTGGGTATGTGGGCCTGCGGGCTGCTCCAAGCAACAGCCTGGTGGACCAAACTCTCACAAGTCGAGCCTGGCCTCGGGCCGGGCTTGGGGAGTAGAACAACTCTCAGAACCCCATCAACCAGGTATCAACCAGGTATTTGTCAATTGGGTGATTGGCAATACAGATTAGCCCGAAATTGGGCATACTATCGCGTGTGTATTTTGTCAAAAGCATATTCAATCATTTTTATTGTAAAAACAAGCACAAACGTTTTTATAATATTCATATGTGTATATATATTGAAGTATACATTAAATAATTCTTCCTACCTATACCTCTGTATATATGTATACAAAGGAATTCCAGTTCCAGGATTTATTGTTATTGCAAGTTGTGGTTTGCAATGTTGAGGAGTGTTGCTGCAGTATAATGTGTGGCCGCCTTCAGGCCGGCCCCCAGATTGCGAGCTTGGGAAATAAACAGAACGGGGGAAAAAAGTCCAAAAATCTTCTCTGGGAAATAAATACGAACCATGAAATAGTCGACATCAGTCCTTGCAACTGAATAACTCACCAAAGATCACCCAAATCATAAAGATCACCCAGAGGAGCACCCAGAGGAGCCACCCAGAGGAAGTCACCCAGAGGAGCTTCACCCGAGGAGTCACCCAGAGAGCTTCACCCAGAGAAGTCACCCACGAGGAAGTCACCCCAGAGGAGTCACGCCAGAGGAGTCACTCCAGAGGAGTCACCTAAAGCACCAGAGGAATCACCCAAGAGTCGCCAGAGTAGTCCATCCCATTAGTATCACCCGAGGAGCCACCCAGAGGGAGTACACCAGTGGTTGCTAACTCTAAGACTGCCCAGATGTTGACCCAGGGTACAAGCGTAACGCCGTTATACGCGCCGGAATACGTAAAATCCTTTTGTAAATGCAATTTGGCTTCAGAGTAGTGGTGGTCAGATGGCCTGTTGCCATAACATTCACAAGGGAGAGTCCCGGGTGTAGTGGAAATGGTGGGAGCCCAATGGGTGCTTAGATGGTGTTAGTGCAATTGAATGGTGCCTCGGCGGGCGGGCCTGTGTGGTGTGTGATGTGGTGTGTGTGGTGTGTGAGGGTGTATGGAGGTGTGTAGTGTGTGGTGTGTGTTGTGTGTGTGTGTCCTGTGGCCCAAGACGAGTGCTAAGTCGAAATGAATAGAAAAGTTAAAAAGATGAGGAGCTAAAGTTCCAGTGGGGCAAAAGTTTTAAGGAATACATCTCCAACTTGAAAACTTTGCAGGGGGGAATTTTAAGAGGAGAGGGAAGAGTAACGAGAGTCAGTGTGGCTCGTTCAGTGCTGTAGGCGTCGTTAGTGTGGCTCGTTAGTGTGGCCGTGGATGCGCGTTAGTGTGCTCCGTTGTGACTTACATGAGTGGCTGCGTAGTGTGACTCGTTAGTGTGACTCTTAGTGTGACTCGTTAGTGTGACTCTTTAGTGTGACTCGTTAGTGTGACTCTTTAGTGTGACTCGTTAGTGTGACTCTTTAGTGTGACTCGTTAGTGTGACTCTTTAGTGTGACTCGTTAGTGTGACTCTTTAGTGTGACTCGTTAGTGTGACTCTTTAGTGTGACTCGTTAGTGTGACTCTTTAGTGTGACTCGTTAGTGTGACTCTTTAGTGTGACTCGTTAGTGTGACTCTTAGTGTGGCTCGTTAGTGGACTTTTAGGTGACTTAGTGTCTCGTTAGTGGGACTTGACTAGTTAGTTGTGGCTCGGTTAGTGGGACTTGACTAGTTAGTGTGGCTGGTTAGTCTCATCCTGTAGGACGGCCACTGCGTTACCTATGACACTCATAACGCTGGAATCGTCCTATTTCTGCTCGACAACACCACACACGTGCATGACAGGTTGAGAGCGGGGACCAACAAAGAGCCAAAGTCTCAACCCCCCGCAAGCAACAAATAGGTGAGTACACACACACACCAGAACACCACGAACACACACACACACTACACACACACACACACTAACACACACACACACACACACACTCACAAACAGCTCACACACATCACACACAAACTCACACAAAAGCACACACACAGCACACACACACAAACACACACAACACACCACACACACACACACAGCCACACACTAGCCAGCACACACACACACAACATACATACACACATCACACACTCGACACTAACACACACACCACACACAACACTCCTACACACTACACACACACACAACACACACACACACACATAGGTAGGTCCAGGTAGCCTGGTGGATAGTCGTGCAGGATTCGAATTCTGTGCCGCGGTTCGATTCCCGCACACCACGGCAGAAACAAATGGGCCAAAGGAATTTCTTTCACCCTGAATGCACCCTGTGTACCTAGCAGTAAATAGGTACCTGGGAGTTAGCAGTCTAGCTGTCACGGGCTTATTCCTGGTGTGTGTTGTGTGTGGTGTGTGGGTGTGGGGAAAAAAAAAAAGAGTCAATAGTTAGGGGGATAAACGAAGTTGATTGACAGATGAGAGGCCGGGCCGAAAGAGCAAAGCTCAACCCCCGTAAAAATACACTAAGTGAATACAACTAAGTGAATACACACGACCAAGACGCACACAACACACGACACACACACACCACACACCTACACACACAAGGCACACACATTCACAACACCACACACACACACAGGGGTGACACACACACAACCAACACACAAAGACACACCACACACACACACACACACACCACCACGACACACACACCACACACACAGGTATACACACCACACGCACAACACACACAACACACACACACAACTACACACACACAAGGTGGGGTTCACACCACACCCCCCGGGGACACAAACGTCAGACAATCCATACCCCCCATAAACCGACACACCCACACCCACACTACACCATACACACCCACAACACACAACTCCAAACAGACACACGACACAAGCACAAGCACAGCACACACACACACTCTACATCACACACACCACTACCACAGCAACGCACATACACACACACCAAAGCCACAAGGGGGTAAAGGATAGAAGGAAAGCGTCAGTGCAAAGTTGCATTTGCACCACCGTTTTCTTGACATTAAATTAACATTCTTATCACATCTAATTAAAAGTAATGCTGCTCTCGAGGATGAGCTGTTTGCCTTGGAACAGCTAATCGCTTCGGAAAATATGAGAAGCGTGTGTGTGTTGTGTTGTCGAAGGTTTCACAAGGAAGATATGCGCTCTCACTTCTGTCGAATACACACCAACTAATCTTGTATATTTAAAGCACTCTAGCATGGTGTTACTTCCGAATGCTCTAGGGGTGGTGCAACATACAGCATAGCTCATTCCCTCCGGCAAACGACCAGCTGCTGTGTGTGTGTGTGTGTGTATTGTTTAGTTGGAGGGCGGGAAAAAACATTCCGAACGCCGGACAGGCAGCTCCGTCTGGCTCGATGCTGCCACCTCCGTCCAAAATCCCCAATCTCCGAAGACGTAAGCAAAGAACGCACTTAATCAAACCTAATTATGGGAGGTCCGAATGCAACGGAAAACGTAGCTTATTTACGAGTCAGTTATTATTCTGATAACAAGTTACCATTTGTAGAGTTACGATAACGTGACGTAAAATCAAGCGACGCGTTAGTTGAGACAAAGGCTCGTCCGTTAACAACGGTACGTAGAGATTGAACTGTGAATAATCATTTGCAGTGTGAGCGGGAGCAGCATCATCTAATCCTCCATATCAGCTTCATCTAAAACTTGTTTAAAGCTTGATCACGAGTGCTATTTGCCGGAATAATCCTCAAACCTGTATCTCTGCATACAAAACACGTCTAAATACCTGGCGAGGCGGCCACCTGTACTAGCAACTGTCACACAATTAACGCCTCACAGAGCGCGCCATTAAAGACTTCACTCAACTTCCACCCGCCGGCATGTCACAAGTTGGCTGCTCACCAGGTTGAGGGCGTTTTGATCAGTACCGGTGGCCGAGGGGCTGCGAACCCAACGTCCTATTTCTTCTCCAGAAATTCCCTCGGGGATCACCATAGCCCGTGCTAACTGTCCCCCAGCAAGCTGAAATCGAAAATATACATACCGACGCATGTCAACAGCAAACCACTGGAGGCTGGACGTGAAAGAAGGCTAGCTGCCAGCAAAATCTGGCCGTAGGTAAAGCCAAGCAAATAATCAGTTCTAAAACGAGTATTCACCCAGGACTTTCTCAGAATCTCAACTTATCAATTTGTACTCATTAATGTTCGTGTTGTATGTTCGGCTTTATATTTAGCGCATTTAATTAAGATCCTTGCCTCATAAGAAGAAACTAGAGAATGCACGAGAGAAGTGAAGGGAGAGTAGACAGGGAAGATGAGAGAGAGAGAAGTAGAGACAGAGAGGAAAGGAGAGAGGAGGAACATCAGCAAGCCATAATGGAGCCGGTCAGTGGTAGCATATACAGCTAGGAGTCAGGTCTCTAGGGCCGGGCTAGAGTAGTGTAATATGGTGTACGGACAACACCACAAACACCGTCCCCTAACTCCCGCAACCCTATCCCCTGAGCCGCACCCCCCCCCAAACCCAGCCGCACCCGACCTCCACACCAGCCTCGACCCCCGCCCCACCCCACACACTAAGTGGGAGCTCACCTAACAGTGAAGGATTAAGCCGTTCTGGCTCTTCATGGCCGTCAATCCGCGGAGCCCTTGTACCTCTTGTGTTGTATAGTATATCATTCAAGGGCGTGTCAAGTTCTTTTGATCGTGTAAGACAAAGTCAACTTTGTCATTAAAGTTGTGGATGGAGGTGGCTTGCAAGACTTCTTTCAGTGCCCTATAGCTGTTGACCGCCAGTCCGTAACAGGGTCGAGTATTCCTTCGGCATTTCTTCGACTTCATTTGCGTCGCCACTTCCATATATATGTTCATATTGAGTTCCGAACACTCTATGCTGCTCGTCATCTCCTCTCAGACACTATCCCGAATACGGAGTCACCATAAGCCCGTGCTACTTAGCCGCCGCTCGCTGTTCCAGGTAAGTCGCACTACAGGCGTCAAACCATAGGGCGTCCGGTGCTACTTGCCCCCGCTCCTGTGCCAGGTAAGTACACTACGGCTCACCATTAGCCCGTGCTAGCTGTGCCACCGCTCCTGTTGCCAGGTAAGTCCACTACGGGCTCACCAAAAGCCGTGCTAATCTTGCCCGCGCCCTGAGTGCCAGGTAAGTCACTACGGTCACACATAAGCCCTGCTACTTGCCCCGCTACTGTGCCAGGGTAAGGTGCCACTACGGCTCACACATAGCCTGCTACTTGCCTCCGCTCCTGTGGCCAGGTAGTCCACTAGGCGGTGCTCACCATAAAGCCGTTGCTACGTTGCCGGGGAACCGACTCCTGTTGCCAGGTGGAAAGGTCCACTACAGAGGGATCAGCCATAGGCCCGTGGCTACGTTGGACTACCAGCCTCCGCCAGGGGGCTTAAGGTTTCCACTACGGGCTCACCAGTAGCCCGTGCCGTGCACTTGCCCCGCTCCTGTGCCAGGTAGTCCACTACGGGGATCAACCATAGCCCGTGCTATTGCCCCCGCTCCTGTGCCAGG
Organism: Procambarus virginalis; assembly: GCA_020271785.1. Lineage (NCBI taxonomy): Eukaryota > Metazoa > Arthropoda > Malacostraca > Decapoda > Cambaridae > Procambarus > Procambarus virginalis. The sequence goes on along the minus strand of WNGS01066681.1, from coordinate 7,212,827 downwards.
TAATTCCACTACGAGCTCACCTTAGCCCGTGCTACTTGCCCGCTCCTGTGCCAGGTAAGTCCACTTACGGGCTCACCATAGCCCGTGCGTATTGCCCGCTCCTGTGCCAGGTAAGTCCATACGGGCTCATCATAGCTGCTGCTACTTGCACCGCCCTTGCCAGGTAGCCAGCTAAGGCTCACCATACCCGTGCTACTTGCCCCGCTCCGTGCCAGGTAAGTTGCCACTACGGGCTCACCATAAGGGCCCGTGCTAACTTGCAACTTTTCCGAGTTGCTGCAATATACAACACCAACGAGAACAATGCGGGGTTTACCCTCACCCACAGCTTACAACAGAGTCGCTTTGTCCACACACAGAACCCACGGACACTTGTCCACCCAGGATGACCTCGGTGTTTAAATATGGTAATATGTGGCAACAGTGCTGTGGTTTTGAGGCTTTTAAGAGAACGATTTTCGTCTTTGCAAGAATGATCGTGTGATCAACAGTTTAGTCAGTTCGCTTCGTCAAGTCCGAGACCTGACTGGTGAAACCAGTTGGTACTGTACAGTATAAAAGAGACTTATTGAAAGAGACTTATAAATTATATTACTTATAAAAGAGCTTTATTGCATATAATTGTGTGTGTAATATGAAGACCTAAGGAAAGCAGAGGATAAGGGATACCACTATCATCGCCAATGTGTTGAGGTTTCCTCCAGACGGAGGTTAGATCCAACATGCATCACCTTCCCGGAGCTCCAGAATCGTATATTTTTTGGGGGAAAACCAAGAAGTTAACTATATTTTCTTCAAAAATTGACATCCAGTAATTGGGCCAAAAATTGGGTAAAAAGGCTGAGGCATTGGAGCTATAAAATTTGAACCCATGACATTAATGAAGAAAATAATGAAGAAAACATAGACAAAACTGGAAGCAAGACATGAGGGGTGGGAGGTCTGAGTCTGGTGTGAGGTCTTGAAGTCTGTCTGTGAGGTGAGGTCCTGGGGGGTCGTCTGTTGAGGTGAGGTGTTCTGTCTGTGAGGTTGAGGTCTGTCTTGAGGTGAGGTCTGTCTGTGAGGTGAGGTCTGTCTGGGAGGGTGAGTGCTGTCTGTGAGGTGAGGTGCTGTCTGGAGGTGAGGTTCTGTCTGTGAGGTGAGGTCTGTCTGTGAGGTGAGGTCTGTCTGTGAGGTGAGCTTTGCTTGTCCACAACTTCCCTTTTAGACCATTCCACTTGTTAACTACCACCGTACGGGGGTACCAGTACCTCCTTGCGTACCTTTGGCTCGTTTGCGATACCAGCTTACCACCTGTGTCCTTTTGTCCTGCTTCCTCTCAGTCTGGCGAGGCTGTCCTGATTATTACCAGGACAGTGAACCCAACCACTCATTACAGAGCGGTCAAAACAGGCATGTACCTTAGAGCGGGGTGCCACGGTCGGGCGGGAATAAGTTACAGTTGCCTGAAAGGCTGTAAGCATGTCAAGACAAGGCGGGGAGCTGCCTGAGTGCTGCTCCCTCCAGCAAGCAGTCAGGTGTCACGCGCCACACACCGGGACGTGAGCCCTCCTCTTCAGGGACCAACAATTACTGCAGAGACTTCAATAATTTACAGTGCACACGGGTGTCCACCTCCGCTACAGCGGCCCGGTGCGCAGCCGCAGAAACAGCAGCAAGAGATGCTAAGCAGACACGTAAGAGGCAAGCAAGAGCAGCAGCAGCAGTAAGAAGAGCTACAGCAGCGGTAAGAGCAGCAGGTAAGAGGTAATGAGAGAAGGAGAGGAGCATGGCGGTAAAGGGTAGCAGGAGAGGATGGAGACTGGTGGCTTTGGCCAGACAAGGTCCGTTGTTTTCTCCCTGCTGAATATTTCACCTACTGACCCCACGAACCTGCTGCCTGCACGACCCGCCCTGCGCCAATGCCCGCTGCCAACCTTGACGACTCGCATACTTCCACGACCTTGACCACCCGCCCTGCACCACCGTGACCCCACGACCTGCTGCCTGCATCCGAACGCCTCCTACAATGACCCACCCTTTCACCCCGGACCCCAGCTGCTGCCTGCAACACCTGACCCCACGACCTGCGCCTGCATACCTATGACCCCACGACCTGCTGCCTGCACCACCTGCCCCACGACTCGCGACCCTACCACGACCCTGCTGCACCACCCTGACCCCACGCCCTGTACCAGCATGACCCCACGACCTCCTGCCTGCACCAGCATGACCCCACGCCCTGCCTGCCTGCACCAGCATGACCCCACGCCCTGCTGCCTGCACCAGCATGACCCCACGCCCTGCTGCCTGCACCAGCATGACCCCACGACCTCCTGCCTGCACCACATGAACCCACGACCTGCTGCCTGCCACCAACTGACCCCAGACCTGCTGCCTGCACCAGCATGACCCCACGACCTGCTGCCTGCACCAGCATGACCCCACGACCTCTGCCTGCACCACCGTGACCCCACGACCCGCTGCCTGCACCACCATGACCCCACGACCTGCTGCCTGCACCACATGACCCCACGACCTGCTGCCTGCACCAGCACTGACCCCACGACCTGCTGCCTGCACTAGCCTGACCCCACGAATCTGCTGCCTGCACACCATGACCCCACGACCTGCTGCCTGCACCACCGTGACCCCACGACCTGCTGTGCCTGCACCATCATGACCCCACGACCTTCTGCCTGCACCACCATGCATGGCAGTGCCAGCCTCCAACAATGGTGGGCAAGGCAGTGCCAGCCTCCAACAATGGTGGTCGAGGTAGTGCCATCCTCCAACAATGGTGGGCCCAAGGCCATTGCCAGCCTCCAACAATGGGGTGGGCGAGGCAGTGCCACCTCCAACAATGGTGGGCTGAGTCAGTGCCAGCCTCCAACAATGGTGTGCGAGGCAGTGTCCAGCCTCCAACAATGTGGTGCGAGGCAGTGGCCAGCCTCCAACAATGGTGGGCGAGGCAGTGCCAGCCTCCAACAATGGTGGGCGAGGCAGTGCCAGCCTCCAACAATGGTGGGCAAGGCAGTGCACAGCCTCCAACAATGGTGGGCGAGGCAGTGCCAGCCTCCAACAATGGTGGGCGAGGCAGTGCCAGCCTCCAACAATGGTGGGCGAGGCAGTGCCAGCCTCCACAATGGTGGTGGGCGAGGCAGTGCCAGCCTCCAACAATGGTGGCGAGGCAGTGCCAGCCTCCAACAATGGTGGGCGAGGCAGTGCCAGCCTCCCAACATGGGTGGCGAGGCAGATTGCCTAGCCTCCACAATGGTGTGGCTAGGGCAGTGCCGCGCGGTGCCAGCTTTTAAACACAAGGGGATACAAAACAAGCGGAGGATCAGGTCCATATTTAATGGTGCAGAGCTTGTCTCTGTCGGAGGTGGGCGGCCGCCACTGTTTTTATCCCTGCACATTCCCACGCTTGAGGCGCGCTCGCTCCCGCCCCTGCGCGCGCCCACACAGCGCCCACACACACACAAACACACACACATCAACACACACACACACACACACACACACACACACCACACACACCACACAGCACACACACACACAACACAGCCACATACGCACACACACACACAGCACACACACACCAACACACACACACACACACAGACACAACGCAGCTAAATGACTGGTCGAAAGGCGGGGCTTAAGAACAGCCGCTCGACCCTGCAAGTACATCTAGGCAAGTACATACACTATATAATCAATTTCCTCCCAGGATGAACGGTGAAGCCAGCAACACCTTCACTGTAAACCTGGGATTAACATTGAGAAGGGTTGTGTGCTGGCTTCACCGTTCATCCTGGGAGGAAATTGATTATATAGTGTATGTAGCTTGCCTAAGTGTGCTTGGAGGGTCGAGCTTCTGTTCTTAAGCCCCGCCTTTCGACCGTCATTTAGTGCGTAGTGTGTGTGTGATGTGTGTGGTTGGTGTGTGTGTGTGTGTTGCGTATGTGTGGTGTGTGTGGGGTTTGTGTGTGTGTTGTGGTGTGTGTGTGTGTGTGTGTTGGTTGTGTGTGTGTGTGTTGTGTGTGTGTGTGTGTTTGTGGGCGTGTGTGGGCGCGCGCAGGGGGGCGGAAGCGAGCGCGCCTCAAGCGTGGGAATGTGCCGGGATAAAAACAGTGGCGGCCGCCCACCTCCGACAGAGACAAGCTCTGCACCATTAGATATGGACCTGATCCTCCGCTTGTTTGTCCCCCTTGTGTTTAAAGCTGGCACCGCGCGGCACTGCCTCGCCACCATTGTTGGAGGCTGGCACTGCCTCGCCCACCATTGTTGGAGGCTGCACTGCCTCGCCCACCATGTTGGAGGCTGGCACTGCCTCGCCCACCATTGTTGGAGGCTGGCACTGCCTCGCCCACCATTGTTGAGGCTGGCACTGCCTCGCCCACCATTGTTGGAGGCTGGCACTGCCTCGCCCACCATTGTTGGAGGCTGGCAACTGCCTCGCCCACCATTGTTGGAGGCTGGCAACTGCCTCGCCCACCATTGTTGGAGGCTGGCACTGCCGCGCCCACCATTGTTGGGAGGGCTGCACTGCCTCCCCACCATTGTTGGAGGCTGGCACTGCCTCGCCCCCATTGTTGGAGGCTGGCACTGCCTCGCCCACCATTGTTGGAGGCTGGCACTGCCTCGCCCAGCCATTGTTGGAGGCTGGCACTGCCTCGCCCACCATTGTTGGAGGCTTGGCACTGCCTTGTCCCACCATTGTTGGAGGCTGGCACTACCTCGCCCACCATGTTGGAGGCTGGCACTGCCTTGCCCACCATTGTTGGAGGCTGGCACTGCCTGCATGGTGGTGCAGGCAGCAGGGTCGGTGGGGTCATGCTGGGTGCAGGTCAGCAGGTCGTGGGGTCATGGGGGTGCCGGCAGGAGGGTCGTGGGGTCATGGTGGTGCAGGCAGCAGATCGTGGGGTCACGGTGGTGCAGGCAGCAGGTCGTGGTGTCACGGTGGTTCAGGCATCAGTCCCCGTGGGGTCAAGGTTATGCAGGCAGCAGGTCGTGGGGTCAAGGTTATGCAGGCAGCAGGTCGTGGGGTCAAGGTTATGCAGGCAGCAGGTCGTGGGGTCATGCTGGTGCAGGCAGGAGGTCGTGGGGTCATGCTGGTGCAGGCAGCAGGGCGTGGGGTCATGCTGGTGCAGGCAGCAGGGCGTGGGGTCATGCTGGTGCAGGCAGCAGGGCGTGGGGTCATGCTGGTGCAGGCAGCAGGGCGTGGGGTCATGCTGGTGCAGGCAGCAGGGCGTGGGGTCATGCTGGTGCAGGCAGCAGGGCGTGGGGTCATGCTGGTGCAGGCAGCAGGGCGTGGGGTCATGCTGGTGCAGGCAGCAGGTCGTGGGGTCAAGGTTATGCAGGCAGCAGGTCGTGGGGTCAAGGTTATGCAGGCAGCAGGTCGTGGGGTCAAGGTTATGCAGGCAGCAGGTCGTGGGGTCAAGGTTATGCAGGCAGCAGGTCGTGGGGTCAAGGTTATGCAGGCAGCAGGTCGTGGGGTCATGCTGGTGCAGGCAGGAGGTCGTGGGGTCATGCTGGTGCAGGCAGCAGGTCGTGGGGTCAAGGTTATGCAGGCAGCAGGTCGTGGGGTCAGGGTG
>WNGS01066681.1:7203821-7207223 GCA_020271785.1 Procambarus virginalis | reverse complement strand
GTGCAGGCAGCAGGTCGTGGGGTCATGCTGGTGCAGGCAGCAGGTCGTGGGGTCACGGTGGTGCAGGCAGCAGGTCGTGGGGTCACGGTGGTGCAGGCAGCAGGTCGTGGGGTCATGCTGGTGCAGGCAGCAGGTCGTGGGGTCACGGTGGTGCAGGCAGCAGGTCGTGGGGTCAGTAGGTGAAATATTCAGCAGGGAGAAAACAACGGACCTTGTCTGGCCAAGCCCCAGTCTCCATCCTCTCCTGCTCCCTTTACCGCCATGCTCCTCTCTCTCTTCTCTTACTCCTGCTGCTCTTACCGCTGCTGTAGCTCTTCTTACTGCTGCTGCTGCTCTTGCTGTAGCTCTTCTTGCTGCTGTTTCTGCGGCTGCGCACCGGGCCGCTGTAGCGGAGGTGGACACCCGTGTGCACTGTAAATTATTGAAGTCTCTGCAGTAATTGTTGGCCCTGAAGAGGAGGGCTCAGTCCCGGTGTGTGGCGGTGACACCTGACTTGCTGGTGCTGGAGGGAGCAGCACTCAGGCAGCTCCCCGCCTTGTCTTGACATGCTTACAGCCTTTCAGGCAACTGTAACCTTATTCCCCGCCGACCGTGGCACCCTCAGCTCTAAGGTACATGCCTGTTTTGACCGCTGTAATGAGTGGTTGGGTTCACTGTCCTGGTAATAATCAGGACAGCCTCGCCAGACTGAGAGGAAGCAGGACAAAAGGACACAGGTGGAAGCTGGTATCGCAAACGAGCCAAAGGTACGCAAGGAGGTACTGGTACCCCCGTACGGGTAGTTAACAAGTGGAATGGTCTAAAAGGGAAGTTGTGGACAAGCAAAGCTCACCTCACAGACAGACCTCACCTCACAGACAGACCTCACCTCACAGACAGACCTCACCTCACAGACAGACCTCACCTCACAGACAGACCTCACCCTCACAGACAGACCTCACCTCACAGACAGACCTCACCTCACAGACAGACCTCACCTCACAGACAGACCTCACCTCACAGACAGACCTCACCTCACAGACAGACTTCACCTCACAGACAGACCTCACCACCCTCATGTCTTGCTTCCAGTTTTGTCTATGTTTTCTTCATTTATTTTCTTCATTAATGTCATGGGTTCAAAATTTATAGCTCCAATGCCTCAGTTTTTACCCAATTTGCCAATTACTGGATGTCTATTTTTGAAGAAATATAGTTAACTTCTTGGTTTTCCCCCAAAAATATACGATTCTGGAGCTCCGGGAGGTATGCTGTTGGGATCTAACCTCCGTCTGGAGGAAACCTCAACACATTGGCGATGATAGTGGTATCCCTTATCCTCTGCTTTCCTTAGGTCTTCATATTACACACACAATTATATGCAATAAAGCTCTTTTATAAGAATATAATAAAGTCTCTTTCAATAAGTCTCTTTTATACTGTACAGTACCAACTGGTTTCACCAGTCAGGTCTCTGACTTGACGAAGCAGCACTGACTAACTGTTGATCACAAGATCATCTTGAAAGACGAAACTCGTTCTCTTAAAAGCCTCACAACACAGCACTGTTGCACATATTACCATATTTAACACGAGGTCATCCTGGGTGGACAAGTGTCCGTGGGTGTGTGTGGACAAGCGACTCTTGTAAGTGTGGGTGAGGGTAAACCCGCATTGTTCTCGTTGTTGTTGTAGATTCAGCAACTCGGAACAAGTTGCAAGTAGCACGGGCTATGGTGAGCCCGTAGTGGACTTACCTGGCACAGGAGCGGGGCAAGTAGCACGGGCTATGGTGAGCCTGTAGTGGACTTACCTGGCACAGGAGCGGGGCAAGTAGCACGGGCTATGGTGAGCTCGTAGTGGACTTACCTGGCACAGGAGCGGGGCAAGTAGCACGGGCTATGGTGAGCCCGTAGTGGACTTACCTGGCACAGGAGCGGGGCAAGTAGCACGGGCTATGGTGAGCTCGTAGTGGACTTACCTGGCACAGGAGCGGGGCAAGTAGCACGGGCTATGGTGAGCCCGTAGTGGACTTACCTGGCACAGGAGCGGGGCAAGTAGCACGGGCTATGGTGAGCCCGTAGTGGACTTACCTGGCACAGGAGCGGGGCAAGTAGCACGGGCTATGGTGAGCTCGTAGTGGACTTACCTGGCACAGGAGCGGGGCAAGTAGCACGGGCTATGGTGAGCCCGTAGTGGACTTACCTGGCACAGGAGCGGGGCAAGTAGCACGGGCTATGGTGAGCTCGTAGTGGACTTACCTGGCACAGGAGCGGGGCAAGTAGCACGGGCTATGGTGAGCCCGTAGTGGACTTACCTGGCACAGGAGCGGGGCAAGTAGCACGGGCTATGGTGAGCCCGTAGTGGACTTACCTGGCACAGGAGCGGGGCAAGTAGCACGGGCTATGGTGAGCCCGTAGTGGACTTACCTGGCACAGGAGCGGGGCAAGTAGCACGGGCTATGGTGAGCCTGTAGTGGACTTACCTGGCACAGGAGCGGGGCAAGTAGCACGGGCTATGGTGAGCTCGTAGTGGATGTCTGAGAGAGAGAGAGAGATAGAGTCGAACAATATGACATATATATGGAAGCTGGCGACGCAAATGAGTCGAAGAAATGCAAGGAAATACTCGAACCCTGTACGGATGGTCCACAAGCATAGTGGACTGAAAGAAGTCCTTGAAGCCACCTCCATCCACAACTTTAATGACAAAGTTGACTTTGTCTTACACGACAAAGAAATGAAACGCCTTGAATGATATAATAAAACACAAGAGATACAAGGCTCCGAGGCTGGCCATGAAGAGCCAGAACTGGCTTACTCTTCACTGTTAGGTGAGCTCCCCCTAGTGTGTGGGTGTGGGGCGGGGTGCGGCTGGTGGGGAGGGCGGGGTGCGGCTGGTGGGGAGGGCGGGGTGCGGCTAGGGGATAGGGTGCGGGAGTAGGGGACGGTGTTGGTGGTGTCCGTACACCATTAAACTCTAGCCCGGCCCTAGAGACCTGACTCCTAGCTGTAATGCTACCACTGACCGCCATTATGCTTGCTGTGTTCCTCCTCTCTCTCTCTGTCTCTCTCTCTCTCTCTTCTACCTTCTCTCTCCTTCTCTCTGTGCCTCTATTCTCTTATGAGGAGGATATTAATAAAGCGCTAAATATATCAAGCCGAAATACAACACGAATTAATGAGTACAAATTGCATAAGTTTAGATGCAGAAAAGTCCTGGGTGAATACTGGTTTTAGAACTGGATTATTTGCTTGGCTTTACCTACGGCCAGATTTTGCTGGCTAGCCTTCTTTCAGTCCAGCCTCCGTGGTTTGTGTGACATGCTCGTGTATGTATATTTTAGATTCAGCTGCTGGGGGACAGTAGCACGGGCTATGGTGATCCCCGAGGGAATTTCTGGAGAAATAGACGTTGGGTAGC
>WNGS01066681.1:7188821-7201321 GCA_020271785.1 Procambarus virginalis | reverse complement strand
ATTCCTTAAAACTTTTGCCCCACTGGAACTTTAGCTCCTCATCTTTTTAAACTTTTCTATTCATTTCGACTTAGCTGTTTGGGCCACAGGGAACACACACACACACACACACACACACACACACACACACACACACACACACACACACACACACACACACAGGCCGCCGCCAGAGACCATTAATTTCACTAACACCATAAGCACCATTGGCACTACCACCATTGCCACTACCACCACCGGGAAGTTATGGAAGCCACCTCTGACCACCACTACTCTGAAGCCAAAATTTGACAAAAGGATTTAAAGTTTGAAGTATAACGGCGGTGGTACAGTATGGGTAGTTAGAGTTAGCTAAGCCTGGTGACTCCTCTGGGTGACTCCTCTGGGTGACTCCTCTGGGTGACTCCTCTGGGTGACTCCTCTGGGTGACTCCTCTGGGTGACTCCTCTGGGTGACTCCTCTGGGTGACTCCTCTGGGTGACTTCTCTGGGTGACTCCTCTGGGTGACTTCTCTGGGTGACTTCTCTGGGTGACTCCTCTGGGTGACTCCTCTGGGTGACTCCTCTGGGTGACTCCTCTGGGTGACTCCTCTGGGTGACTCCTCTGGGTGACTATGCTTGTCTGGTGAGTTATTCAGTTCAAGGACTGATGTCGACTATTTCATGGTCGTATTTATTTCCCAGAGAAGATTATTGTAATTTTTTCCCCCCGTCGGTTTATTTCCCCAGCTGCAGTTTAACTATTTGCCTGTATTGTTTTATCTTCTGTGGCTCACATACAGCTGTGGTTCACATACAGCTGTGGTTCACATACACCTGTGGCTCACATACACCTGCGGCTCACATACACCTGCGGCTCACATACACCTGTGGCTCACATACACCTGCGGCTCACATACACCTGCGGCTCACATACACCTGTGGCTCACATACACCTGCGGCTCACATACACCTGCGGCTCACACTTGGAACCTGGAAGCGAAATTCTGATGCCTGATGTATTGTCTTTGAATATAAATGTAAAGTCAAATATTTACACAGGAAAACAGTGGTGCAGTTGAGAAAAACAGCTGATTAAACATACTAAACACACACACACACACACTCACACACTCTCTCAGAGGGCCTGGCGGCTGAGTGAACAACGCCCGGGATTCGTAGTCCTACGGGTCCGGGAGATCTGGGGTAAGTTGTGAGTCATGGGAGACTTTATCCAAGGCAAAATATAGGTGGATGGGAAATTTAATCCAGACGGAAAAGAGAGACGGATGCCAGAGGTGTGGGTGACATGGATGACAAAGGTGTGGGTGACACGGATGACAAAGGTTTGGGTGACATGGCTGAGGGAGACTGAAAGAAATCGAGAAAATCTTCCGGCAGAATTCAGAGATGGGAGAGAGAGAAGGGGATTGGAATGAAACTGGACCCGCCTAGTGTGGACCAACAGGTCTCCTCCTCAGTTAATATGTACATATATCGGACAATTTATGTACATAAATTGAAAACAAGGCAATTTTACGTACGAGAGAAGAGAGGAAATAACCTAAACACAACGCCAGAAGCTGGCGACTAGCCCCTGTGACTAGCCCTGTGACTAGCCCTGTGACTAGCACCTGTGACTAGCCCTGTGACTAGCCCTGTGACTAGGGGGGGTGAGGGGATATAATCACGTCATACAAAGTCGACAAAGTGGACAAAGCAGCAACGTTCAAAATGGAAAATTGTGTAAAAGGTGGAGACGTGGATGGAAACTGGAGACACAGTGTACCTACGTATAGGAAGAAATGTTTACATTATAAAAAAAGGCAACATAGAAGGAAATATTACTGAAGATATCTCAATACACATCAAAAATCATACAGCTCACGTCGCATTAAATAACCGCTAGCTGGAAAGGCAGGGATTAGGAGCTGAAGATCGACCTTCAGACACTTCTAGACGAATAGGCAACATAATCCCGTGAAAATATGGCTTCTCTTATTGTCACAGACTTGATCACGTAATCAACACTATCTATCATAAGTGTCCGAGGTATACAATTAAGAGAGGACGGTAGGAGACGGGTAACTGAAGCAGTGTGTGTGGTGGCGGAAGGTGAGGGCGTGCGCAGCGTGGCCCTCTCTCACCACCCCCCCTGGCACCCTCTGGCACCCCCTGGCACCGTCTCCAGGTCTCCCTCAGTGCCACTCTCCCTCGCTGGGCGACACCATCCACACGCGCGTGTTCCCAGGCGCCTGTTGGCTGCCTAACTTGTCAGTTCACATCAGTAAGGGCTCTGTTTACCTCACCGGATTTAAGCGGATTCGTTCGTTTGCCGTTCCACTGAATTCTCGGATTTTACTGGATTTGGTTTTAGAAAAACGGCGTTAAGATGAATTGATTACAATGTATTTATAACTAATTACTCTGATAATCTTGTATTTATCTCCGTTGATTGAAATATCTAAAAAAAGTGTAATAGAAGTTGTACAAATAATGGGTATAGTGTGATAATGATAATTATCTTAAAGTTACTTAAAAGTGTGAAAATTAGTGTGAGGATGTAACAGGAGTCACTTGGATCTGCTACGGTCTTCCAGGTGAAGTGTGTCACGCCCAGGGTGTAGTGTGTCACGCCCAGGGTGTAGTGTGTCACGCCCAGGTGTGAGTGTGTCACGCCCAGGTGTAGTGTGTCACGCCCAGGGTGAAGTGTCACGCCCAGGGTGAGTGTGTCACGCCCAGGGTGAGGTGTTTCACGCCCAGGGTGAAGTGTGCACTCCCACTCCCCCCCCCCCCGTAACTCATCTCCTCGTATTTCTCTACTGTTATTTATGGTGTAAAGTAACGCACCTGGCGCCCATATGTGACACTGTACCATATTGTGTGTGTCACCACATATGTCACATGTATATGTCACTCATCTGTCTGTCACACCAATCATCTTAGCCTGGAAACTGTTTGGTAATTTATTCTTATGCATTGACACATAACCGAGTTATGCATTGACAGATAACTGACAGATAAATACATCACTGATGTATTTTGTGTATTTTTTAAACAACTCTACCACAAAAGAGACACCAAACGCATCATGTTGACACAAAAGCAAAAAAATTACACTTAAACACAAAATTGGTTGGATTTTGTTTTTAAAATGTCGTCATTAAAGGCTGTGCTAGTTATTAGTCAGAGTAATTCTATATGAAGAATGAGTTGGAGGTCAAGGTCAGGATTTATCAAAGGGTTTATTACGAAACCTTTACATCTTTTCTCATGCGTGGAAGGTTAGTTTACATTTACTTCAGAGCGTATACGCTCTGAAGTACCACGAGGTTGTTGTTGTTAATAAGTTATGAACTTAAGGTTAAGGTCTTATACCATGTCGTAACTCAGTCGTTTAAGCAGGGATCCTCTCGGACGTAGGTTCGAATCCTCGTCACGGCCCTTGTGGATTTGTTCATTTGTTCTTAAGTTATGAAGTTTCCAAGCTCGTAGACTGTTTAAAGAAGGTACTTAAGGCTTCCATGATTGAGACAAGATGTACAGGTTTCGTAAATAGTTGCGTAGATGATTGATGAGGCCTGGGACCAGATTCACGAAGCAGTTACGCAAACACTTACGAACCTGTACATCTTTTCACAATCTTTAGCGGCTTTGTTTACAATTATTAAACAGTTAATGAGCTCCGAAGCACCAGGAGGCTGTTTATAACAATAACAACAGTTGACTGGCAAGTTTTCATGCTTGTAAACTGTTTAATAAATGTAACCAAAGTCGTCAAAGATTGAGGAAAGATGTACACGTTCGTAAGTACTTGCGTAACTGCTTCGTGAATCTGGCCCCAGGTTCGTAAGTACTTGCGTAACTGCTTCGTGAATCTGGCCCACAGGTCATTATGACTTGTAATGGACAACGGGACCAATTAGTGGACTAATTGGAGCATGGAGGGTCATCAAGGATCCCACCAAAGTATGGGAACCTATTGTCTTTACCTTGATGTTACCTGAGTTGGTTCCCAAGATCAATGTCCCTACTGTCAGGTGGACTCCTGGTTGACGATCTGTTCAACCAGGCTGTTGGACGATGCTGAACGCATTCTGGCATAAGAATCACAATCGACTTGAGAATGGTCCAGGATGGACCGAAACGTCGTCGTCTGTCACTTTCTAGAGTGTGGATTGGTCAACATATTTCAGCCACGTTTCAGCCATCGCCTGCATAAGAATCACAGCCTGGTTGATCAGACATTCCCTTATATTTAGAGGTAAAATGTTGAAAAGCCACGGAGTCGTTAATATTTATACAAATGTCTTTGTGGGTACCTATTAAACCCAGGACCGAAACGTCGTCGTCCCTTCAGCTTCTAGTGTGTGGTCTGGTCAACATACTTTAGCCACGTTATTGTGACTCATCGCCTGCATGTTAACCCATTCTTCTCAGTGCAATGATTTTATGTACAATAACACCACCTTCTTATTTGTCGAAAGCTTTTGTAAAGTCTGTGTGTATTACATTTCTCTTTTCGTTGTCATCCATACATCCAAGTGGATGTATTGGATGACACTTGTCATCCATTTGTCATAGTGGTTTAACAACTGTGCGAGGCAGGAGCGTTCAACTCTAAACCCACGTTGATCACAGTTATTTAGAAGCTCTGATCTTAATACTTAACACTCGAATATTTTTATTGTGTGTGATGTATAGTGCTGTCAGTGTATATTTTTCTTTCTGTTTCTGCTTTACTACCTACTTTGTGGAGTGACGTGATCACTGCTGCGTGTCGGGGATAACACCGGTATTTAGGTTGCATCCCAAATGATGTTTAGCGCCTCTGATATCATACAGTTCTTGAGTTACATCGAATTCCAGGAAACTGTGCTTGGAGGCAGAGTGCATGGGCATGCTGTCTATGGCTCCTCCACAGTCCAGAGGTGCTAGAGTAACATCTGGGATGCGAACCAAGGTCGGTGTCACGTTCGTAAAGAAGTCATTGTCAATTGATAACATGTGCTTGAAGGTGACTGATAATGCACAAACAAAGTTCCATCAAGAAAGATATAATCCCCACACAACACCCAGATTAACACCAGAGATACATTTCAACTCTGCCTAATTAAGGTCTGAAATGTTCCTGCTGGTCCATGGTGGGCTGAAGGGCGCACAGCAGAGGCCCTGTGATAGTCAGTAGTTAAATTCTGGACAAACAAGGCCATTGACAATGAGTTTATTACATGCATGTTTGCCTTGACAATTGTCAAACAAACATGAAGTGAATATTGAGCAGGAGTTTGTTCCATCGTGGGTGACGTTGACTGTTAGCTGGTGAACTGTCTTAATACCTTACCTCGGGAAGGCGGGTGTTCAGCTAGTGTCCAGTGTTCTGTGTTCTCTTAGCTCACAAACGATGTGTTCTGTTACATCGCGAACATTTGCATTTTTTGCCTCGAGAACGTTGTGTTGTATTAGCAGGCTCCTGGTTGACCAGTCCAGCAACCAGGAGGCCTGGTCGACGACCGGCCGCGGGGACGCTAAGCCCCGGAAGCACCTCAAGGTAACCCGTATGGCTACGATGTTAAAACACGGTAAGGAGAGGTGCCGTGTTCAGTGGAGAGCTGCCGTGTTCAGTGTATAAAGTGTATATCTTTTCATCAGATCATCAGAAAATATCAGAGGTCCGCGGTTGTTCAACGTCCTCCCAACTACTATAAGAAATATTGCCGGAACAACCGTAGACATCTTCAAGAGAAAACTGGACTGTTTTCTAAGAGAAGTGCCGGACCACCTGGCTGTGGTGGGTATGTGGGCCTGAGGGCCGCTCCAAGCAACAGCCTGGTGGACCAAACTCTCACAAGTCGAGCCTGGCCTCGGGCCGGGCTTGGGGAGTAGAACAACTCCCAGAACTCCATCAACCAGGTATCAACCAGGTATCTGCCAATTAGGTGATTGGCAATACAGATTAGCCCGAAATTGGGCATATTATCGCGTGTGTATTTTGTCAAAAGCAGATATTCAATCATTTTTATTGTAAAAACAAGCACAAACGTTTTTATAATATTCATATGTGTATATATATTGAAGTATACATTAAATAATTCTTCCTACCTATACCTCTGTGTATATGTATACAAAGGAATTCCAGTTCCATGATTTTATTGTTATTGCAAGTTGTGGGTTTGCAATGTTGAGGAGTGTTGCTGCAGTATAATGTGTGGCCGCCTTCAGGCCGGCCCCACACACACCCTGTCATCACCACATGCAAGTTTGCCGAGAAAAATAATTTGTGTGTGGCAGGCGGGGAGGCCTCAGTCACGGCGTGGGCGTGGGGAGTGGGCCGTGGGCGTGGAGAGGTGGCCGTGGGCGTGGGGGAGGTGGCCGTGGCTAGGAGAGGTGGCCGTGGGCGTGGGGAAGGTGGCCGTGGGCGTGGGGGAGGTGGCCGTGGGCGTTGGGAAGTAGTGGTTGATGCTGGAGTAGGTATGGGCGTATGTAGGTGTTTGTAGTGGGCGTAGCAGAGATGCTGGAGCATCTTCCCCTCCATCTGTAGGAATAGGATAGGAGATAGACTAAGATAGTGCTGGTTGTAAGGGGTCCTGGCGCCACTGTGCCGCGGGGTGCTGCTGATGGGAAACTGTGTTCCACACCCACATCTTTACTTCACTATCGGCTTAGGCCGGACCAAGACGGACTTCTTGCGGTCAAGGATAAATATATTTTGATGAAGAAAATAATTGACNACTCACAACCAGACTATTGTGAACTACTTGCACAAATCGTGACATTTCTGGTTACAAGGAACATGTGAACAGATATGTGAATCAGACTTACATGTTGTTAGAAATTGATCAACATTTTGGTTGAAATTGGGTGATGTATTGATAAGACCCCTCGTTAGTAATCAGTCTTTTAATGAGTAAATAAATGTGTTTGGCATGCTGCTATATTTGCCTTGGTTAGGGATTTACATATAAGCATTGTTGACCAGACCACACACTAGAAGGTGAAGGGACGACGACGTTTCGGTCCGTCCTGGACCATTATCAAGTCGATTGTGAAAATGGTCCAGTACCCACAATCGACTTGAGAATGGTCCAGGACGGACCGAAACGTCGTCGTCCCTTCACCTTCTAGTGTGTGGTCTGGTCAACATACTTCAGCCACGTTATTGTGACTCATCGCCTGCATATATAAGCATCGGTATATTTTGGTAGCAGTCTTTCTTGTAAACATATGTTGTTGAATATGACCGAAAAGGTAAGATTAATAATTCTAACAGGAATTTTCTCAATATTTCTTATGGTTTTTCTTCACTGTTGATGGTAATTGAAATATCAATTCTCCAAAATTCATTTTTATTGTCTATATCAGCATTGATGAATAAGTATTGTGGAGGTTTGAGGGTGATGATGTATCGATGAGTAGCGAGTACTGGCTCACTACGCCTGCGCTTGTCACAAGAATGGTTCATTGTGCCACCATGCGTGCCTGAGTGCCAGTGGTTTAGCTTGTCACGCTCAACCATCGATTTCTGTGTAGGTATTTTTAGCGTTGGGCGCTGTCTATGTGGCTGGGGGGCGGTCACCCCTTCCTGCCCTTCCCTGCTGGGGCGGTCACCCCTTCCCTGCTGGGGCGGTCACCCCTTCCTGCCCTTCCCTGCTGGGCAGGTAGGGTGGTGCTGGGGGGGGGCTAGGAGAGCCAGACCTAGGGGGGTGGGGGGGCCGGATCGTGTCGTTGCCATGGTGATAGTACTGTGTCCCCGGATAACAATTGACCGTGTATGGCGACGGTCACTGTACCCTTCACCGTATTGTTAGTGGGGGGACCCGCGCCCCTATTTCCTGCCCTGACAAGGTCGCAATTAAGGGGCCTCGTCCCAGCAGTCATGTTTTCAGTGAGTGGCTGGGGCAGGGGGCCACGCCATGTGGCTCCCTGCCACAGCAACTGGCTGTGTCACTATGCCACAGTCAGTGTCTCAGTAGCTGTGACAAATCCTTGGCTGTCGTCCCTACAACCTCGTCAGTACCTGGTTACCTGGTTGATGGGGTTCTGGGAGTTCTTCTACTCCCCAAGCCGGCCCGAGGCCAGGCTTGACGTGTGAGAGTTTGGTCCAACAGGCTGTTGCTTGGAGCGGCCCGCAGGCCCACATACCCACCACAGCCCGGTTGGTCTGGCACTCCTTGGAGGAATAAATTTAGTTTCCTCTTGAAGATGTCCACGGTTGTTCCGGCAATATTTATTATGCTCGCTGGGTGGGTGTTGAACAACCGCGGGCCTCTGATGTTTGGACTTCGGTGTATGCCAGTTACGACAAGAATATTGTGGTAAAATAGCACAAATAGTCTAACTGGGTCCAGTATGCACCTAGTCAAGAGACATAAATCCCAATATGCTGTGAGCCATATTTTACCGGATGTGCTGTATTTACAAAAACCTTCAATAGCTCTACGGTGAAATATGCTGACACTGTTTTATTCCGTTGAAATATTCCATGAATATCAAGGATATTCCGTGAGATATCCTTGTTAAATTGGTGCGGGTTAAATAGGGTAATTATCCCTTGTGTCCCAGCCTCTCACAGTGTTCAGGAGAGCACTCGACAAATACCTCCAAAGGATACCTGATCAAGCAGGCTGTGATTCATACGTCAGGCTGCAAATAACCGTGTCCAACAGCCTGGTTGACCAGGCTGTTGACTCGTTCAATTCCTCATCGCAAACTTCTGATCCTTTTCCAGTTTCTTTATGTGTTTCTTCAGGTGGGGACTCCATGATGGCGCGGCATACTCTAAGACTGGCCTCACGTAGGCTGTGTGTGTGCGTGTGCGCGTGCATACAGGTGTCATCTGTATACACAGGTGCCATCTGTGTATAGACGATGAGTGCCTTATAACACTAGGGAACGTCAAAACTAGAGAGAGGGGGGCGGGTGTGGCCAAAATGGATGGCCACTCAGGCAAGCAGCAACGGCAGATCTGTCAACTTGACGGCCAAAAATGGCCCGCATTTTGGAAGACGTATCTTTATATCTCTCACACCAAAAACTTCTCCCTCTTGCCTGACACTGTCAAACACCCCCTCTTGCATGACTGTCAAACACCCCCTCTTGCCTGACACTGTCAAACACCCCCTCTTGCCTGACACTGTCAAACACCCCGTCTTGCCTGACTGTCAAACACCCCGTCTTGCCTGACTGTCAAACACCCCGTCTTGCCTGACACTGTCAAACACCACTACGGCCCCGCTGACCAGAGAGACACGACGATATCTTGTATGTACCAACAGGTAAGTGACGGTCATTAGTTAATGGCCTCATTATCCATGCGCGGAGACGAGATACTCCAGCTGTTGGTCCAGGGCTGAGGTTAGTTAATGTACTCAGGTAGTTGTGCTTGCGGGGGTTGAGCTCTGGCTCTTTGGTCCCGCCTCTCAACTGTCAATCAACAGGTGTAGAAGTTATGTACAGATTTAGGTGGTGTTGTGTAGTGAACCATCGCGCCGGTCTGCACGGAGCCGCCAGGAGGTTCTACACCTTCGAGTCGTCGTCTTCAGGGATTCTGACGCACGCGCGTGTTGGTGGGACTTGTTGCGTGAGCAGGGGTGAAGGGTTGGGGGGGAGCTGCACATTTTGGTGAACGCACGCATGCACGCACGTTTCTTGAGTGTTGCTGAAGGTTGTGGTGTGTTTCAGGAGGCAACCCGTCCTCGCAAATTCGTATAGTCAATATTGACTTATTAAATACGTGCACAGGTGACATACTAAACATAAAAGATACCCTTAAAAAGCTTCATAGAAAACACCGACCTTACCTAACCGTGTTAGTATGTTAAGATAAGCATCTTATAGCTTCGTAATTACAATTATTACTTAACCTATACCTATAATAGGTTAAGTAACAATTGTAATTACGAAGCTAT
Source organism: Procambarus virginalis (assembly GCA_020271785.1). Classification (NCBI taxonomy): domain Eukaryota; kingdom Metazoa; phylum Arthropoda; class Malacostraca; order Decapoda; family Cambaridae; genus Procambarus; species Procambarus virginalis. The sequence continues at coordinate 7,191,435 of WNGS01066681.1, read as the reverse complement.
AAGATGCTTAACTTAACATACTAACAAGGTTAGGTAAGGTCGGTGTTTTCTATGAAGCTTTTTAAGGGTATCTATTATGTTTAGTATGTCACCTATGCACGTATTTAATAAGTCAATATGACTATACGAATTTGCGAGGAAGGGTTGCAGGAGGGTGTGTGGTGTGTTTCAGGAGTGGGTGTGGTGTGTTTCAGGAGGGTGTGTGGTGTGTTTCAGGAGTGTGTGGGTGTTGCAGGAGTGTGTGTGGTGTGTTCAGGAGTGTGTGTGGTGTGTTTCAGGAGTGTGTGTGGTGTGTTTCAGGAGGGTGTGTGGTGTGTTTCAGGAGGGTGTGTGGTGTGTTTCAGGAGGGTGTGTGGTGTGTTTCAGGAGTGTGTGTGGTGTGTTTGCAGGAGTGTGTGGTGGTGTTTCAGGAGTGGGTGTGGTGTGTTTCAGGAGGGTGTGTGGTGTGTTTCAGGAGGGGTGTGGTGTGTTTCAGGAGTGTTGAGTGCTTGAGGAAGGGTGTGTAGGTGGCCTGTGTGGTGGCGGTGGTGGTAATTCAATCTGACTGCAAATAAGGAACTGTGAGATTGCATTACAATTTCGCTGTGTCCACTCTCTCTCTCTCTCTCCTCATCTCTCACTCGCCCTCCTCACTTCCCTCACTGCACCGTCTCTCCCTCTCACTACACTCACCTTCCCCTCTGTACCCTAAGGGTCGTGTCTGGTAGTGTTAATCCTGGGATTAACAGTGAAGGTTGTTGCTGGCTTCACCGTTCATCCTGGGAGGAAATTGATTATATAGTGTATGTACTTGCCTAGATGTACTTGCAGGGTCGAGCGTCTGTTCTTAAGCCCCGCCTTTCGACCGTCATTTAGTGCGTATGTGGGTGTGGTGTGTGTGTGTGGTGTGTGTGGTGTGTGTGTGTGTGTGGTGTGTGTGTGTGTGTGTGTGTGTGTGTGTGTGTGTGTGTGTGTGTGTGTGTGTGGGGCGCGCGCAGGGGCGGGAGCGAGCGCGCCTCAAGCGTGGGAATGTGCAGGGATAAAAACAGTGGCGGCCGCCCACCTCCGACAGAGACAAGCTCTGCACCATTAAATATGGACCTGATCCTCCGCTTTTTTGTCCCCCTTGTGTTTAAAGCTGGCACCGCGCGGCACTGCCTCGCCCACCATTGTTGGAGGCTGGCACTGCCTCGCCCACCATTGTTGGAGGCTGGCACTGCCTCGCCCACCATTGTTGGAGGCTGGCACTGCCTCGCCCACCATTGTTGGAGGCTGGCACTGCCTGCATGGTGGTGCAGGCAGCAGGTCGTGGGGTCATGCTGGTGCAGGCAGCAGGTCGTGGGGTCATGGTGGTGCAGGCAGGCAGGTCGTGGGGTCATGGTGGTGCAGGCAGCAGGTCGTGGGGTCATGGTGGTGCAGGCAGCAGGTCGTGGGGTCATGGTGGTGCAGGCAGCAGGTCGTGGGGTCATGGTGGTGCAGGCAGCAGGTCGTGGGGTCACGGTGGTGCAGGCAGCAGGTCGTGGGGTCACGGTGGTGCAGGCAGCAGGTCGTGGGGTCACGGTGGTGCAGGCAGCAGGTCGTGGGGTCAGGTGGTGCAGGCAGCAGGTCGTGGGGTCATGCTGGTGCAGGCAGCAGGTCGTGGGGTCACGGTGGTGCAGGCAGCAGGTCGTGGGGTCATGCTGGTGCAGGCAGCAGGTCGTGGGGTCACGGTGGTGCAGGCAGCAGGTCGTGGGGTCATGGTGGTGCAGGCAGCAGGTCGTGGGGTCATGCTGGTGCAGGCAGCAGGTCGTGGGGTCATGCTGGTGCAGGCAGCAGGTCGTGGGGTCATGCTGGTGCAGGCAGCAGGTCGTGGGGTCATGGTGGTGCAGGCAGCAGGTCGTGGGGTCATGGTGGTGCAGGCAGCAGGTCGTGGGGTCATGCTGGTGCAGGCAGCAGGTCGTGGGGTCATGCTGGTGCAGGCAGCAGGTCGTGGGGTCACGCTGGTGCAGGCAGCAGGTCGTGGGGTCATGCTGGTGCAGGCAGCAGGTCGTGGGGTCATGGTGGTGCAGGCAGCAGGTCGTGGGGGTCACGGTGGTGCAGGCAGCAGGTCGTGGGGTCATGTGGTGCAGGCAGCAGGAGTCGTGGGGTCATGCTGGTGCAGGCAGGAGGTCGTGGGGTCATGCTGGTGCAGGGCAGCAGGTCGTGGGGTCATGCTGGTGCAGGCAGCAGGTCGTGGGGTCACGGTGGTGCAGGCAGCAGGTCGTGGGGTCACGGTGGTGCAGGCAGCAGGTCGTGGGGTCATGCTGTGCAGGCAGCAGGTCGTGGGGTCACGGTGGTGCAGGCAGCAGGTCGTGGGGTCAGTAGGTGAAATATTCAGCAGGGAGAAAACAACGGACCTTGTCTGGCCAAGCCCAGTCTCCATCCTCTCCTGCTCCCTTTACCGCCATGCTCCTCTCTCTCTCTATTAGCTGAATCATTACTAATTGGCGAAGAGCACCGATAATGAGCGGTTGTCACACTCACGCACTACCCGCGTGTGCACGCACTACCCGCGTGTGCACGCACTCACCTGCCAGCACCACCACTTGCATATACGCACGCACTCTTTATGGTGTTGGGGATTGTGAATTGGTTCTGTTAAGAAAAGAAATGTGTA
>WNGS01066681.1:7163845-7179282 GCA_020271785.1 Procambarus virginalis | reverse complement strand
AATATGTCATGTTCGGCGTTGTTCACTATTGACATACTATCTAAGATGCTCCTGAGATATGACAACTTTCACAGTCAACAATCATAGTAAATTAGTAACACCCAATAATGGGAGGCATCCATCAGTTCCAGGAGACTATGGAGTTACGCTCTGGTTGTCGGTTTGGAGTGGCCTCTCCAGGGCACAAAGCCTGGGTAGGTTGATACGGAGCTGTCCCCATGCAGCAGTCCTCCCTCCCCCCATCTCCACGGCGCCGAAAGTCTCCAATGGAAAGGCAACCACCAATACGATTGGTTCCAGCGCCGTCGCAGGAACTGTCAGAACGAGGTTGAAGGCACGAACGAACTGCCCCGAGGGGCTCCAGCTCCGAAGTTGACCTCGAAGTTGGTAAAAGAAGGCACAGGACTCTATACCCTGAGACCGCCGTAATTAGCGAGTAGCAGTACACAACTACACAGCCATTGTGCATTGTCCCTAGTTTTCTTCAAGAAGGGTTGTGGTGGATATGTGGATCTAGGGGCCATTCCAAGCAACAGCCTGGTGGACCAAGCTGTCACAAGTCAAGCCTAGAAGAACTCCCAGAACCCCATCAAGCAGGTATACCTCCCCGGTCTTTGGCTCGTGGCGGGATCCATACCTCCCTGCACAGAGCAAAACACGTTTCAACACACTTAAGATATTCTACTTAAAACTTATATTGAGAGGCGGGACCAAAAGTTGAAGCTCAAACTCAAAAGTACAAACGAGGTGTCTAGCTACGGGGCGCGAGGGCAGGAGTAGGTGGAAGAGAGAGAGCGAAACGGACAGTTGCATAATTGGATGGGTAAATGGGTTGGGGAAGAGTCGGTGGGGAAAGGGGGGGAATGAGAATTTGAGTGGGTGGGAAAGAGGTGGGTTAGTTGCATACGTGCATGGGCAGATAGGTAGGGCAAGAGTGGGTAGGAAATAAAGGAGAGAGGCGAGGATGGGTAAGGACAGAGTGGGTGAGGGGATGGGTACATGAAACACACACAAGAGGTTGCCATGAAGACGTCAGAGAGCCGGGGTTGCCATGAAGACGTCAGAGAGCCGGGGTTGCCATGAAGACGTCAGAGAGCCGGGGTTGCCATGAAGACGTCAGAGAGCCGGGGTTGCCATGAAGACGTCAGAGAGCCGGGGTTGCCATGAAGACGTCAGAGAGCCGGGGTTGCCATGAAGACGTCAGAGAGCCGGGGTTGCCACGAAGACATCAGAGAGCCGGGGTTGCCATGAAGACATCAGAGAGCCGGGGTTGCCATGAAGACGTCAGAGAGCCGGGGTTGCCATGAAGACGTCAGAGAGCCGGGGTTGCCACGAAGACATCAGAGAGCCGGGGTTGCCATGAAGACATGAGAGAGCCGGGGTTGCCACGAAGACATCAGAGAGCCGGGGTTGCCATGAAGACATCAGAGAGCCGGGGTTGCCATGAAGACATCAGAGAGCCGGGGTTGCCACGAAGACATCAGAGAGCCGGGGTGCCATGAAGACATGAGAGAGCCGGGGTTGCCATGAAGACATCAGAGAGCCGGGGTTGCCATGAAGACATCAGAGAGCCGGGGTTGCCATGAAGACGTCAGAGAGCCGGGGTTGCCATGAAGACGTCAGAGAGCCGGGGTTGCCATGAAGACGTCAGAGAGCCGGGTTGCCATGAAGACGTCAGAGAGCCGGGGTTGCCATGAAGACGTCAGAGAGCCGGGGTTGCCATGAAGACATCAGAGAGCCGGGGTTGCCATGAAGACATCAGAGAGCCGGGGTTGCCATGAAGACGTCAGAGAGCCGGGGTTGCCATGAAGACATGAGAGAGCCGGGGTTGCCATGAAGACATCAGAGAGCCGGGGTTGCCATGAAGACGTCAGAGAGCCGGGGTTGCCATGAAGACATCAGAGAGCCGGGGTTGCCATGAAGACGTCAGAGAGCCGGGGTTGCCATGAAGACGTCAGAGAGCCGGGGTTGCCATGAAGACGTCAGAGAGCCGGGGTTGCCATGAAGACGTCAGAGAGCCGGGGTTGCCATGAAGACATGAGAGAGCCGGGGTTGCCACGCATATTTACATGGCACACACGATACATCAAACAACTATCGACATTTCGGAGGCACAATATATCAAAATGACACAGTACAACCCCCCCCCCCCCTCCGGCCCAACGAGACAAGCCTATTAGAGGGTCATAAATTTACGCCACAAGTCGAATCATAAATTGAAATGCAACTAGACAATGATTTTTTTCCCCCATGTCGCAAACCCATCAATTTGTGGTTAATGATTTAGTGTGAGCATTCCAGTCGTTCATCAGTGCCCGTATGTCACTTTTTGGTTTATGTTTCAAATGGCCAATTAATGATGGCGTTTGAAACAAAGTTTTGACTGTTTTAATATGTTTATTGATGAATATACTTTTCAGGGACAAGCCATAGTTTGTATTTTGGGTGGTTTTTTAAATGTGAAATGTGTGCTAATGTGTGTGTGTTTGTTTATGTGTTTCAGGTGAGTGTAGTGATGAGAGGGTGTTGATGGAGGGGACTTCCTTGGCCCCTGGCGGACAGGTTGAGTACTGCTATTGTTGTTGTTCTCTGTTTTTCTCTATGTCCCTCTTGTATATTTCCCTTCGTGTTCTGTCTTGTATTTCTCATTGCATATATCTCTTATTCCCTCGGGTTTACCTATTTTACTTATCTAATGATTTAGTTTTTACCTTTTATATCAAATTTATATTATTGTTGTCGTAGTTTGTTTTAGAATACAACAGGATAGAACCGAGTACAGAGCCCCGTGGGACTCCACTGGTGACTTCACCCTAATCTGAGGTCTTTAGAATACAACGAGGGAAAGGAATGTTGATGTATTCTCAAAATACTGAGCATAATACTTGCATCAGTGTGTGAACTGAAGACTTTGCCAGCCATTGTGTGTGGAACAAGTAAGTCACACGACACAAGTAAGAACAAGTCAAGTGTTTGATGAACAAGAAAACATCTTCAAGGTCAAACCAGGTCGTCTAAAATGTGGTAAGATCGTGCGAGGTCAAACTACCTTGTGTTAAGTAAGGTCAAATCGTTGAGGAGAATTTGCTACGAAATCAGGCAGTCTTAGGTCTCATGAGGTCAGCTTGTGAGGTGTGAGGGCCAAAACTCATAACTAGAACTTTAGCTGGAGAATCTCTTTATCTCCACGAATAATAAAAGCAAGAATGTAACAAAAAAATATGAAGCAAGAAAACATTGCGATGTATTTAAGTATTGGGATCAGTAAGTCAATTGAGAATTCAAGTCGGGAGGGGCAGCAGCTGTGAGCCTTATGGCCCTGCTTGCAAGTCCCTCTTTACCCCCCCACTTACCCCCATAAACCCCCCTAACCCCCCCTAACCCCCCCTAACCCCCCCCCTCTTATCTTCCCCCCCCCAACCTCATAACTCACAACCAGACTATTGTGAACTACTTGCACAAATCGTGACATTTCTGGTTACACGGAACATGTGAACAGATATGTGAATCAGACTTACATGTTGTTAGAAATTGATCAACATTTTGGTTGAAATTGGGTGATGTATTGATAAGACCCCTCGTTAGTAGTCAGTCTTTTAATGAGTAAATAAATGTGTTTGGCATGCTGCTATATTTACCTTGGTTAGGGATTTACATATTAGCATTGTTGACCAGACCACACACTAGAAGGTGAAGGGACGACGACGTTTCGGTCCGTCCTGGACCATTATCAAGTCGATTGTGAAAATGGTCCAGTACCCACAATCGACTTGAGAATGGTCCAAGACGGACCGAAACGTGTCGTCCCTTCACCTTCTAGTGTGTGGTCTGGTCAACATACTTTAGCCACGTTATTGTGACTCCTCGCCTGTATATAAGCATCGGTATATTTTGGTAGCAGTCTTTCTTGTAAACATATGTTGTTGAATATGACCGAAAAGGTAAGATTAATAATTCTAAAAGGAATTTTCTCAATATTTCTTATGGTTTTTCTTCACTGTTGATGGTAATTGAAATATCAATTCTCCAAAATTCATTTTTATTGTCTATATCAGCATTGATGAATAAGTATTGTGGAGGTTTGAGGGTGATGATGTATCGATGAGTAGCGAGTACTGGTTCACTACGCCTGCGCTTGTCACAAGAATGGTTCATTGTGCCACCATGCGTGCTTGAGTGCCAGTGGTTTAGCTTGTCACGCTCAACCATCGATTTCTGTGTAGGTATTTTTAGCGTTGGGCGCTGTCTATGTGGCTGGGGGGCGGTCACCCCTTCCCTGCTGGGGCGGTCACCCCTTCCCTGCTGGGGCGGTCACCCCTTCCCTTCCTGCTGGGGCAGGTAGGGTGGTGCTGGGGGGGGGCTAGGAGAGCCAGACCTGGGGGGGGGGGGGGCCGGATCGTGTCGTTGCCATGGTGATAGTACTGTGTCCCCGGATAACAATTGACCGTGTATGGCGACGGTCACTGTACCCTTCACCGTATTGTTAGTGGGGGGACCCGCGCCCCTATTTCCTGCCCCGACAAGGTCGCAATTAAGGGTCCTCGTCCCAGCAGTCATGTTTTCAGTGAGTGGCTGGGGCAGGGGGCCACGCCATGTGGCTCCCTGCCACAGCAACTGGCTGTGTCACTATGCCACAGTCAGTGTCTTAGTAGCTGTGACAAATCCTTGGCTGTCGTCCCTACAACCTCGTCAGTACCTGGTTACCTGGTTGATGGGGTTCTGGGAGTTCTTCTACTCCCCAAGCCCGGCCCGAGGCCAGGCTTGACGTGTGAGAGTTTGGTCCACCAGGCTGTTGCTTGGAGCGGCCCGCAGGCCCACATACCCACCACAGCCCGGTTGGTCCGGCACTCCTCGGAGGAATAAATCTAGTTTCCTCTTGAAGATGTCCACGGTTGTTCCGGCAATATTTATTATGCTCGCTGGGAGGACGTTGAACAACCGCTGACCTCTGATGTTTGGACCTCGGTGTATGCCAGTTACGAGAACAATATTTTGTGGCAAAACAGCACAAATAGCCTAACAAGGTCCAGTATGCACCTAGTCAAGAGACATAAATCCCAATATGCTGTGAGCCATATTTTACCGGATGTGCTGTATTTACAAAAACCTTCAATAGCTCTACGGTGAAATATGCTGACACTGTTTTATTCCGTTGAAATATTCCATGAATATCAAGGATATTCCGTGAGATATCCTTGTTAAATTGGTGCGGGTTAAATAGGGTAATTATCCCTTGTGTCCCAGCCTCTCACAGTGTTCAGGAGAGCACTCGACAAATACCTCCAAAGGATACCTGATCAAGCAGGCTGTGATTCATACGTCAGGCTGCAAATAACCGTGTCCAACAGCCTGGTTGACCAGGCTGTTGACTCGTTCAATTCCTCGTCGCAAACTTCTGATCCTTTTCCAGTTTCTTTATGTGTTTCTTCAGGTGGGGACTCCATGATGGCGCGGCATACTCTAAGACTGGCCTCACGTAGGCTGTGTGTGTGTGTGCGCGTGCATACAGGTGTCATCTGTATACACAGGTGCCATCTGTGTATAGACGATGAGTGCCTTATAACACTAGGGAACGTCAAAACTAGAGAGAGGGGGCGGGTGTGGCCAAAATGGATGGCCACTCAGGCAAGCAGCAACGGCAGATCTGTCAACTTGACGGCCAAAAATGGCCCGCATTTTGGAAGACGTATCTTTATATCTCTCACACCAAAAACTTCTCCCTCTTGCCTGACACTGTCAAACTCCCCCTCTTGCATGACTGTCAAACACCCCCTCTTGCCTGACACTGTCAAACACCCCGTCTTGCCTGACTGTCAAACACCCCGTCTTGCCTGACACTGTCAAACACCACTACGGCCCCGCTGACCAGAGAGACACGACGATATCTTGTATGTACCAACAGGTAAGTGACGGTCATTAGTTAATGGCCTCATTATCCATGCGCGGAGACGAGATACTCCAGCTGTTGGTCCAGGGCTGAGGTTAGTTAATGTACTCAGGTAGTTGTGCTTGCGGGGGTTGAGCTCTGGCTCTTTGGTCCCGCCTCTCAACTGTCAATCAACAGGTGTAGAAGTTATGTACAGATTTAGGTGGTGTTGTGTAGTGAACCATCGCGCCGGTCTGCACGGAGCCGCCAGGAGGTTCTACACCTTCGAGTCGTCGTCTTCAGGGATTCTGACGCACGCGCGAGTTGGTGGGACTTGTTGCGTGAGCAGGGGTGAAGGGTTGGGGGGGAGCTGCACATTTTGGTGAACGCACGCATGCACGCACGTTTCTTGAGTTTTCTTGCTGAAGGTTGTGGTGTGTTTCAGGAGGCAACCCGTCCTCGCAAATTCGTATAGTCAATATTGACTTATTAAATACGTGCACAGGTGACATACTAAACATAAAAGATACCCTTAAAAAGCTTCATAGAAAACACCGACCTTACCTAACCGTGTTAGTATGTTAAGATAAGCATCATATAGCTTCGTAATTACAATTATTACTTAACCTATACCTATAATAGGTTAAGTAACAATTGTAATTACGAAGCTATAAGATGCTTAACTTAACATACTAACAAGGTTAGGTAAGGTCGGTGTTTTCTATGAAGCTTTTTAAGGGTATCTATTATGTTTAGTATGTCACCTATGCACGTATTTAATAAGTCAATATTGACTATACGAATTTGCGAGGAAGGGTTGCAGGAGGGTGTGTGGTGTGTTTCAGGAGGGTGTGTGGTGTGTTTCAGGAGGGTGTGTGGTGTGTTTCAGGAGTGTGTGTGGTGTGTTTCAGGAGGGTGTGTGGTGTGTTTCAGGAGGGTGTGTGGTGTGTTTCAGGAGTGTGTGTGGTGTGTTTCAGGAGTGTGTGTGGTGTGTTTCAGGAGTGTGTGTGGTGTGTTTCAGGAGGGTGTGTGGTGTGTTTCAGGAGTGTTGAGTGCTTGAGGAAGGGTGTGTAGGTGGCCAGTGTGGTGGCGGTGGTGGTAATTCAATCTGACTGCAAATAAGGAACTGTGAGATTGCATTACAATTTCGCTGTGTCCACTCTCTCTCTCTCTCTCTCCTCATCTCTCACTCGCCCTCCTCACTTCCCTCACTGCACCGTCTCCCTCTCTCACTACACTCACCTTCCCCTCTGTACCCTAAGGGTCGTGTCTGGTAGTGTTAATCCTGGGATTAACAGTGAAGGTTGTTGCTGGCTTCACCGTTCATCCTGGGAGGAAATTGATTATATAGTGTATGTACTTGCCTAGATGTACTTGCAGGGTCGAGCGTCTGTTCTTAAGCCCCGCCTTTCGACCGTCATTTAGTGCGTATGTGTGTGTGTGTGTGTGTGTGTGTGTGTGTGTGTGTGTGTGTGTGTGTGTGTGTGTGTGGTGTGTGTGTGTGTGTGTGTGTGTGTGTGTGCGTGTGTGTGTGTGTGTGTGGCGCGCGCAGGGGCGGGAGCGAGCGCGCCTCAAGCGTGGGAATGTGCAGGGATAAAAACAGTGGCGGCCGCCCACCTCCGACAGAGACAAGCTCTGCACCATTAAATATGGACCTGATCCTCCGCTTTTTTGTCCCCCTTGTGTTTAAAGCTGGCACCGCGCGGCACTGCCTCGCCCACCATTGTTGGAGGCTGGCACTGCCTCGCCCACCATTGTTGGAGGCTGGCACTGCCTCGCCCACCATTGTTGGAGGCTGGCACTGCCTCGCCCACCATTGTTGGAGGCTGGCACTGCCTCGCCCACCATTGTTGGAGGCTGGCACTGCCTCGCCCACCATTGTTGGAGGCTGGCACTGTCTGCTGCCTGCATGGTGGTGCAGGCAGCAGGTCGTGGGGTCATGCTGGTGCAGGCAGCAGGTCGTGGGGTCATGCTGGTGCAGGCAGCAGGTCGTGGGGTCACGGTGGTGCAGGCAGCAGGTCGTGGGGTCACGGTGGTGCAGGCAGCAGGTCGTGGGGTCACGGTGGTGCAGGCAGCAGGTCGTGGGGTCACGGTGGTGCAGGCAGCAGGTCGTGGGGTCACGGTGGTGCAGGCAGCAGGTCGTGGGGTCATGCTGGTGCAGGCAGCAGGTCGTGGGGTCATGCTGGTGCAGGCAGCAGGTCGTGGGGTCATGCTGGTGCAGGCAGCAGGTCGTGGGGTCACGGTGGTGCAGGCAGCAGGTCGTGGGGTCACGGTGGTGCAGGCAGCAGGTCGTGGGGTCATGCTGGTGCAGGCAGCAGGTCGTGGGGTCACGCTGGTGCAGGCAGCAGGTCGTGGGGTCACGCTGGTGCAGGCAGCAGGTCGTGGGGTCACGGTGGTGCAGGCAGCAGGTCGTGGGGTCATGCTGGTGCAGGCAGCAGGTCGTGGGGTCATGCTGGTGCAGGCAGCAGGTCGTGGGGTCATGCTGGTGCAGGCAGCAGGTCGTGGGTCACGCTGGTGCAGGCAGCAGGTCGTGGGGTCACGCTGGTGCAGGCAGCAGGTCGTGGGGTCACGGTGGTGCAGGCAGCAGGTCGTGGGGTCACGGTGGTGCAGGCAGCAGGTCGTGGGGTCACGGTGGTGCAGGCAGCAGGTCGTGGGGTCAGTAGGTGAAATATTCAGCAGGGAGAAAACAACGGACCTTGTCTGGCCAAGCCCCAGTCTCCATCCTCTCCTGCTCCCTTTACCGCCATGCTCCTCTCTCTCTCTTCTCTTACTCCTGCTGCTCTTACCGCTGCTGTTTCTCTTCTTACTGCTGCTGCTGCTCTTGCTGTAGCTCTCCTTGCTGCTGCTGCTGCTCTTGCTGTAGCTCTTCTTGCTGCTGTTTCTGCGGCTGCGCACCGGGCCGCTGTAGCGGAGGTGGACACCCGTGTGCACTGTAAATTATTGAAGTCTCTGCAGTAATTGTTGGCCCTGAAGAGGAGGGCTCAGTCCCGGTGTGTGGCGGTGACACCTGACTTGCTGGTGCTGGAGGGAGCAGCACTCAGGCAGCTCCCCGCCTTGTCTTGACATGCTTACAGCCTTTCAGGCAACTGTAACCTTATTCCCCGCCGACCGTGGCACCCTCAGCTCTAAGGTACATGCTTGTTTTGACCGCTGTATGAGTGGTTGGGTTCACCGTCCTGGTAATAATCAGGACAGCCTCGCCAGACTGAGAGGAAGCAGGACAAAAGGACACAGGTGGAAGCTGGTTTCGCAAACGAGCCAAAGGTACGCAGGAGGTACTGGTACCCCCGTACGGGTAGTTAACAAGTGGAATGGTCTAAAAGGAAGTTGTGGACAAGCAAAGCTCACCTCACAGACAGACCTCACCTCACAGACAGACCTCACTCACAGACAGACCTCACCTCACACCCTCACAGACAGACCTCACCTCACAGACAGACCTCACCTCACAGACAGACCTCACCACCCTCATGTCTTGCTTCCAGTTTTGTCTATGTTTTCTTCATTTATTTTCTTCATTAATGTCATGGGTTCAAAATTTTATAGCTCCAATGCCTCAGTTTTTACCAATTGCCAATTACTGGATGTCTAATTTTGAAGAAATATAGTTTAACTTCTTGGTTTTTCCCCAAAAATATACGATTCTGGAGCTCCGGGAGGTATGCTGTTTGGGATCTAACCTCCGTCTGGAGGAAACCTCAACACATTGGCGATGATAGTGGTATCCCTATCCTCTGCTTTCCTTAGGTCTTCATATTACACACACAATTATATGCAATAAAGNTGCAAGCAAGACTACCACACAAGCAAGACTACTACACAAGAAGGACTACCACACAAGCAAGACTACCACACAAGCAGGACTACCACACAAGCAAGACTACCACACAAGCAGGACTACCACACAAGCAGGACTACCACACAAGCAGGACTGCCGTTCGTTCAATACCAGCAAAAAAAAATGTCCTTCACTATCGCCACCATTTCATTAACACCATCACTGTATTTTCACACGATTTAAAATACAATTTTAAACATTTTATTTTAATTATATCCAAAGTTTTCCGTGAATTCCGATGTCGCTCTTTGAAAAATATTTATCGGCGCGGAATATTGCCTCAAAGAATATAATTAGATTTATTGCAATATTCTGGGAATAGTTAAGAATTGTAATTATGTCCGAAATTCATATTTACGTAAAACATAATTTGTGCGAGATTGTTAAGTCTTTTAAGTATTGTGAGATTGTGAAAGGTCAGTGGTATGTTGTGAGATTGTGAAAGGTCAGTGGTATGTTGTGAGATTGTGAAAGGTCACTGGTATATTGTGAGTTGTGAGTGCATTATGAGAGTGGCCTTATATATGACTCGTATAGTGGTCATATAGTATAGTCTTGGTATTTGCTGTGTGTGAATCACAGAGGCGGTGTGACCTCTGTGTTGTATGAGAGCGCAGGTCAGAGGTCAAGCTCAGACTCCGCCTCCACCGTTCATGTTGACCTTATATGAAAGACCTTGCACTGTGAACTGGTGTTCAACCAACAGCTCAACATTGCGAGCTGGTTGCAGCTTGAAATGAGCTCATTAAGCTTTGAAAACGAATATGAGTGTTGAAGGTTTGTTCCTGATTGTGTGGGAGCCTGGGGGTGTGGGTCTGTCACCTGTGGGGACCTGGTGTCACCTGTGCGTCTGTCACCTGTGGGTCTGTCACCTGTGGGGGCCTGGTGTCACCTGTGGGTCTGTCACCTGTGGGTGCAGGAGCCGTCCCCCGAGACGACGCAGGGGAGGGAGGCCGAGCACCTGAAGCGTCAAAAGAGGTTGTTGTTGTTGTTAAAGATTCGCTACCTGGAACAAGAAGTTCCAAGTAGCACGGGCTATGGTGAGCCCGTAGTGGATGTTCAAAAGAGGTATTAGACGGAGGCTGACACAATAAGCCTTTAATAACATGGTCTTGCTGTCGCTTTGTTTGTGGGCTCGACCGCATGGCCCCTTGACCCGCCTGTGTCACCCTGTGTCACCCTGTGTCACCCTGTGTAACCCCTGTGTCTACAGCCGACTGTGTCACCCTGTGTCACCCTGTGTAACCCCTGTGTCTACAGCCGACTGTGTCACCCTGTGTCACCCTGTGTAACCCCTGTGTCTACAGCCGACTGTGTCACCCTGTGTCTACACCCGCCTGTGTCACCCTGTGTCTACACCCGCCTGTGTCACCCTGTGTCTACACCCGCCTGTATGCAGGTGTGTAACAAAGGGGGGGGGAAGGTGTCTCCGTATTACATGCCTCTGGGTACGTAGTTAGTGGGTAGCGATGACGGACGTGTCCGGGTTTATCAAGCCTTTACCCATCCGCTAACGAAACCTTTACATCTCTCAACAACTCTGGCGGGTTGAATACATTTATCAACCTGTTTGATGGGGTTCTGGGAGTTCTTCCACTCCCCAAGCCCGGGCCCGAGGCCAGGCTCGACTTGTGAGAGCTTGGTCCACCAGGCTGTTGCTTGGAGCGGCCCGCAGGCCCACATACCCACCACAGCCTGGCTGATCCGGAACTTCTCTTAGAAAACAGTCCAGTTTTTTCTTGAAGATGTCCACGCTTAACTGTTCACGAACTCCTAAACTTCACAACCCAAGGTTATTAGCTTTATAAACAACGTCCTGGTGCTTCGGAGCTCATAACCTAATAACCGTAAACGAAGCCGCCGTGATTGAGGAAAGATGAACAGGTTTCGCAAGTACTTGTGTCAGTTATGGATGACTCCTGACCCCTGGTTACGCCAAGGAGAAAGTTACGCTTCTACGCTTATCTCAAGATAAGATAACGCTCAGATCATTGAACGGGAATTAAATATTATTTGTACACATTTTGATACTACTGAGTAGTCATTGTCTTCGGCCGTACGTCTATGGTCAGGCAAGAACCAATGAACACAAGGCGATTGTCAATTGACGAGACTAAACCTACAGCCCTGTTGTCTCCGTCTCCTCTCTCCCTCCCTCTCTCCCTCTCTGTCTCTCCCCATCTATCTCTCTCTCCCTCTCTCTCTCCCTCTCTCTCTCTCTCTCTCCCTCTCTCTCTCCCTCTCTCTCTCCCTCTCTCTCTCTCCCTGTCTCCCACCACTCCCTCCACACTCCAAGGCAGGCGAGGAGTCACAATAACGTGGCTGAAGTATGTTGACCAGACCACACACTAGAAAGTGAAGGGACGACGACGTTTCGGTCCGTCATGGACCATTCTCAAGTCGAAACGTCGTCGTCCCTTCACTTTCTAGTGTGCGGTCTGGTCATCTCCAAGGCAGATCGATGGTCCATGCTACCAGTGACAACCATTACGTTTTAAGCTTTAGTTTGGGGATTTTTTTTGACTATTTTTAACACGAAATGGTGAAATTTCGGGAAAATTTACGCTTGAGAAGAAGCAGTTTGGGGCGCGGTGGATGCCGGCGACCTCGCTAGTAAGAGTAGCTTGTACAAGAACAATGCCAATCGTTCATACACATTCCTCATTGTCGTGAGACATTCCCCATTGTCGTGGCACATTCCCCATTGTCGTGGCACATTCCCCATTGTCGTGGCACATTCCCCATTGTCGTGAGACATTCCTCATTGTCGTGGCACATTCCCCATTGTCGTGAGACATTCCTCATTGTCGTAGCACATTCCTCATTGACGTAGTAGCTCAGTTTGGGCTACACGTCTCAAATTTTAACAAGTTTCAAACTCAGAAATGGAGGCGGAGGCGCCCACCCTCTCGCCGTTGTTGGAGAATGTCTTGAATAAGTTTTCTAATCTTCAGTTGGAACCCCACCAGACGAACTGACCTGTGAACCGTACCCGGTTCCTGCCCATGGTCTCCCCCCAACCCCCCCCCCCACCCCCCCCCCCCCACCACTCCTCCCCAACCAATTGATAATTTCAGTCTCTAGAAAAACAAAAGAGTTAAAAGCAAGTTCGTATGAGACTAGGAAACGTGATTTAGAAATCTTAGACTCGCTTGGGAATTTGAGATGTGTAAACATTATGCCATGCTTAAAAAATATTATCTAAAATGCTGGAGTGCATACGAGTGGAATACTGACATAGCTTTTTTTTTAAAGGCTCGTAATTATCCTTTTTTGTGTGTGTGAGTATTACCTCGAGCAGGAAAAAAAGAGCAGAACAAATTTAGGTAAAATGGAATGAATAGTTAAACAGGTTGAGCCGTGCAAAGTTGCATTGGTGTAAAGCCTATTCTCTGGCATGGTGTTAAAGGGAATATCATGACTACGTCAAGGTGCTGATGGTCCCAGACGGAAGCACGCATACAAGCACATACGGTACTACTGCCCTGTATGGCCAGCCTCGCCAGTAAACTGGAGACCCCTCCAGTGGACTGGAGACCCCTCCAGTAGACTGGAGACCCCTCCAGTGGACTGGAAACCCCCTCCAGTGGACTGGAGACCCCTGCAGTAGACTGGAGACCCCTCCAGTAGACTGGAGACCTCTCCAGTAGACTGGAGACCCCTCCAGTAGACTGGAGACCCCTCCAGTAGACTGGAGACCCCTCCAGTAGACTGGAGACCCCTCCAGTAGACTGGAGACCCCTCCAGTAGACTGGAGACCCCTCCAGTAGACTGGAGACCCTCCAGTAGACTGGAGACCCCTCCAGTAGACTGGAGACCCTCCAGTAGACTGAGAGCAACTCTCGTTCAGTTTGTCTTGGTCTAGACTGAGGTGAGAGACCATGGTTCCAAATTATGTATTGTAGTTCTTGGTTCCCATCCCGTATCTTTCGTATGTGTGTGCGTGTGCGCGCGGGTGAATGGGATTGTTGTAGGTACAACAATTAGTCTGCTTATTTTATTTGTGACATTAATTACAAATATTGTGCTAACTTTTCAACACCCGTATTACTTGTCATTAGATGAGACAGCTGCCATACGTCACACTGAGACCCAACTCCCCACCGACCACAGGGCACATGAAGGAGACCCGCCCGCTACACCAGGCCACCTCTATACCCACAATATAACACCAGACAAAATGTTTCTTTATGGAGCACTTACATCAATGTCGGTGAGCTAAGGAGCCTTCAGTCCTTGGAATTAGTGAATACGTACATAAACTCAATGAGGCACAGGGACGTTAGAAAGATCTTGTTCAGGCTCAGAGTAACTTACAGGTGGAATGCATTAGGCAGTGATGTGGTGGAGGGTGACTCCATACACAGTTGCAAGTGTAGATATGATAGAGCCCAGTAGGCTCAGGAATCTGTACACCAGTTGATTGACAGTTGAGAGGCGGGACCAAAGAGCCAGAGCTCAAGCCCCGTATGCACAGCTCTCTCTCTCTCTCTCTCTGCATGTGAGTTTGAGCAAGTATTCCTCCTGAATGGCCTTAAAAACGTTAAAACTGCGCTAATTATTCGGGAGAATTTGCTAGCCTCAGTAAAGGACCTGTGGCCAAAATAAATCTGGCCACTCTGGCCAGATTTGAGGCCTGGTCGGGGACCGGGCCGCGGGGACGCTTATCCCCGAAATCATCGCAAGGTAACCCTGTCTTCACCTCTAGATTTATTCACTCACATTCGCGAGGAAGATTTGACACCTCTATCATAGTAATTAGTTACAGCCAACATAGCCTTGTAATAACCCGGTTTACGACGTAAAATAACATTGCCAACGCGTTTTTGCTGGGAGGGGGAAGGGAATTATCAGGGGGAAAGCGCCAGACTATTACGACTATATAGCACTGGGAAGGGGTCAGGATAAGGATTTGGGATGGACGGGGGGGGGGGGAAAGGAATGGTGCCCAACCACTTGTGGACGGGTCGGGGAATGAACGCCGACCTGCATGAAGCGAGACCGTCGCTCTACCGTCCAGCCCAAGCGGTTGGGCATTGGGAATTGATATAGTCTTTTCTTAGTAATACATGAGCTTGAACCCACACCTTGAAATGGGCGTGTTCTCAGGTTGGATTCTCTGTGATGGCTAAATCAGATTTGAACCTCACAAGTCATTTTAATTGGACAGTGAAGATCTTGACTAGATTATCCTCTTGGTAACTCAGATTAGCACTCGCTAATTGATTAATATGGGAAGCTGTGGATCTGGGTTGTGTATGTATTTGTATATATATATATATATATATATATATATATATATATAATATATATATATATATATATATATATATATATATTGGAGTGGTATTTGGCTGATTATAGGGCGTAGTGGGTTACCTGGTTATGCGTCTTAACATTGCCGTAGGCATATCCAAAGCCATAGTCGCCTTGAAGTTTATTGAAATGCACACTACCTTTCTTTGCGTTGATTGCCTCTTACCTCTTTCACTACGACTTTCTTTGACTTTCACTGGGACTCCCCCGTCCTCTACCGTTGGGACGGCTTGTTCACTGGCGCCGGAAGCAGAAACTTTCCTCACACATCAGCTGGAGTGCGCATTCATCCTCAACTAACTAATTAAGGTAAGATTTGTAATTAGATCACGGCGCGCCTCGTGAAGCAGGAGGGATGATAACTCTGGTATTTGCTCCCTCCGCTAATTACCACCGCTCGCATTTCTTCCCCGCTCT
>WNGS01066681.1:7115340-7130010 GCA_020271785.1 Procambarus virginalis | reverse complement strand
TTACCAGAAATATGGAAGACTGCTAATGTAGTACCAATATACAAAAAGGGTGACAGACAAGAGGCACTGAACTACAGGCCAGTGTCCTTAACTTGTATACCATGCAAGGTGATGGAGAAGATTGTGAGAAAAAACCTAGTAACACATCTGGAGAGAAGAGACTTCGTGACAACCCATCAACATGGGTTCAGGGAGGGTAAATCTTGCCTTACAGGCTTGATAGAATTCTACGATCAGGTGACAAGAATTAAGCAAGAAAGAGAAGGGTGGGCGGACTGCATTTTTTTGGACTGTCGGAAAGCCTTTGACACAGTACCCCATAAAAGGTTGATGCATAAGCTGGAGAAACAGGCAGGAGTAACAGGTAGGGCGCTCCAGTGGATAAGGGAGTACCTAAGCAATAGGAAGCAGAGAGTTACAGTGAGGGGTGAGACCTCAGACTGGCGTGAAGTCACCAGTGGAGTCCCACAGGGCTCTGTACTTGGACCTATCCTGTTTCTGATATACGTAAATGATCTCCCAGAGGGTATAGACTCATTCCTCTCAATGTTTGCTGACGACGCCAAAATTATGAGAAGGATTAAGACAGAGGAGGACAGCTTGAGACTTCAAGAAGACCTGGACAAGCTGCAGGAATGGTCGAACAAATGGCTGTTAGAGTTTAACCCAAGCAAATGTAATGTAATGAAGATAGGGGTAGGAAGCAGGAGACCAGATACAAGGTATCATTTGGGAGATGAAATACTTCAAGAGTCAGAGAGAGAGAAAGACCTGGGGGTTGATATCACGCCAGACCTGTCCCCTGAAGCTCATATCAAGAGGATAACATCAGCAGCATATGCCAGGTTGGCTAACATAAGAACGGCCTTTAGAAACTTGTGTAAGGAATCTTTCAGAACATTATATACCACATATGTCAGACCAATCCTGGAGTATGCGGCTCCAGCATGGAGTCCCTATCTAGTCAAGCATAAGACTAAACTGGAAAAGGTTCAAAGGTTTGCCACCAGACTAGTACCCGAGCTGAGAGGTATGAGCTACGAGGAGCGACTGCAGGAATTAAACCTCACTTCGTTGGAAGACAGAAGAGTTAGGGGGGACATGATCACCACATTCAAGATTCTCAGGGGAATCGACAGGGTTGATAAAGACAGGCTGTTTAACACAAGGGGCACACGCACTAGGGGACACAGGTGGAAACTGAGTGCCCAAATGAGCCACAGAGATATTAGAAAGAACTTTTTTAGTGTCAGAGTGGTTGACAAATGGAATGCATTAGGAAGCGATGTGGTGGAGGCTGACTCCATACACAGTTTCAAGTGTAGATATGATAGAGCCCATTAGGCTCAGGAAACTGTACACCTGTTGATTGACGGTTGAGAGGCGGGACCAAAGAGCCAGAGCTCAACCCCCGCAAGCACAACTAGGTGAGTACAACTAGGTGAGTACACACACACACACACACACACACACACACACACACACACACACACACACACACACACCACACACACACACACACACCACACACACACACACACACACACACAACAATAACAATCGCACATTCATAGCAGCTGCAACAATGTATTCAAAGGACCAAGTTGTTCCAGCATAACCAGGCTGCAGGAAGTGATGGAGATAGCCAAAGTTGAGAGGAGTTGTTCTCCAAGTCTGAGGTCTACTGGTCTCCGTTATTGGTCTCTCTCAACTCCAGTGTCAGTAGTCTCCGAGGGAGTACATTTAAGACGTTAGGTCTCTTTATCTCTTCACGAAAGTGTTTATATATATTCTAGGGGGAGAAGATAGCCAAAGCTGAGATGTGCCGTTTTCTATATGCCTTAAGTCTCCCATTCCGCGGCTCAGGGCTAACTAAAACTTTTTAAAATAACTGGTAAAAGAAATTGTTTATATTTCTTTCGGAAGCTGTTTTATTTTTCTCAAACGTTCTTTTGAAATACAAGTCTTTGAAATCTCTCACAAATCTGTTGTTATAGTTGTTGTTGCTGTAGTTTTTATGGACGATGTTTTTACTATGCTTATTCTTGTCATTTCTATAGTGATTTCTGTTGCTTTTTGTGTTGTAATTCCTATGAATGTCTTTGTTCTTGTTTTTGTTGTCCTTGTTTTGTCCTTTTACTTGTTCTTGCTCTCACTGTTACTGTAGTCAGTCTAGCGACCGTTGTTGGTCTTGTTGAACAAGGGTTGTTGATTTAGGCAAAGTGTTTGGGATAAATTGTGAACACACGCTCAGGTCCACTTTTCACAAGCTCAGACCCTCGTGAGAAAGTGCATAATTACGAGGCAAATTTAAGTAAGGACAGCGAGAGAAACCATGGCTAAGATTCATCGAGTATTTCCGCATCCACTTACGTCGCTCATGGCGGCTTAATTTGTATATATTAAGTAGCTTACAAGCTGGGAACGCTGCGAGGTGGTGCTCCACCTAAGGCTATTATTGTTAAGGCAACCTCGGACCGCTTTCTCGTTTCTTTCTCGTTTCGTTTAATAAAAGCAAACTTAGCCACCGTAATTGAGGAAAGATGTACAGGTTTCGTAAGTGAACAGTCAAACGCTTGATGAATCCCAATTCAGAGCTGAGAGCAGCCAGATGCAAAGTAGAACAAATTCATCGCAGCTCTGAACAGTTGATGCGGCTCGGAACAGTTGGTGGCGGTCTAAACATCTGGTCACAACTCGGAACATGTCGTCGAAACACAATCAGTGACCAAAAACAGTTGTCGTAACTCTTCAGTTAAATGAAAAAAGCAGCTGATTCGATGTCATAAGTGATTACAATATGTATGTTCTCAGGGAAGAGTCGGAGCTTCGTTGAATGTAATACACTTACTTTTAATATAGAATTAACAGTATAGGTGGCAGTGATCCCATTCTTCACGTCGTTGTTAACAGCGTCATTCATCAGGACATCATCAGTGGACACTCAACAGGACATCATCAGTCAGTACTCAACAGGATATCATCAATCAACACCATCAGTCAACATTCAACATGACATCATCAATCAACACCATCAGTCAACACTACAGGACATCGATGAGTACTCAACAGAACATCATCAGTCAACGCTCAATAGGACATCATCAGTCAACATGGTCAGGCATGATGGCATCATCAATCAACATCGTCAGTCAATAGGACATAATCACTTAGCATAATGAGTCAACACTCAACAGGACAAGTCATGCCACCAAAATACTCACCTTGTAATCATCGTAGTAAAAAAAAAAGATTATATATTAATTAAATTTGCTTCATGGGAGAAATTTCCATACATATTAATCAAAGTTTTACAAGACGGCTTTCGGGGATTTATTAGAACTAATTACGTGAAAACAAAAAATAATTAGTTTTAATATCAAAATACTTTGCTGTGGCAATAGTGTTAATTAAGTGCTTGGAAAAGGCTCATTTTATACGTACAAACAGCTGTTTAGATCAACTACAGTTCCAGGTTCCATCAACAATCAGTGATGTATAAATATATTAGGTTAATCGTACTGTCATTACTTGGCCAAGAAGTGCAGTTCCGGCTATTTGATATATATATATATATATATATATATATATATATATATATATATATATATATATATATATATATATATATATATATATATATGTCGTACCTAGTAGCCAGAACTCACTTTTGGCCTACTATGCAAGGCCAGATTTGCTTAATAAGCCAAATTTTCCTGAATTAACATATTTTCTCTATTTTTTTTCTTATGAAATGATAAAGCTACCCATTTCATTATGTACGAGGACAATTTTTTTTATTGGAGTTAAAATTAACGTAGATATATGACCGAACCTAACCAACCCTACCTAACCTAACCTAACCTATCTTTATAGGTTAGGTTAGGTTAGGTAGCCGAAAAAGTTAGGTTAGGTTAGGTTAGGTAGGTTAGGTAGTCGAAAAACAATTAATTCATGAAAACTTGGCCTATTAAGCAAATCGGGCCTTGCATAGTAGGCTGAGAAGTGCGTTCTGGCTACTAGGTACGACATATATATATATATATATATATATATATATATATATATATATATATATATATATATATATATATAATTAAATTTATATCTCACAAGTGTTTGGTTGTGTTCTACATTTATTATGACAGATTTACGTATATAAAAAAGTGGCAAGTAATCTGTGATTGATCTGATTTTGGAGTTGCAGAGTTTAAAACACCCTAAGATGTAGGAGATATGCGACCCCTTGCAGTTATACAAATTTCCTTCACCTGATAAATTAATGCTTCGGTTATGTACTCTAGTTGTGCTTTGCGGGAGTTGAGTTTCGGCTCTTTGGTCCTCGCACCTCAACTGTCAATCAACTAGCGTGTCAGGTTATTCATGTCTAGTCCTATCCACGGCCGATGTATTCGATGCCTTCGTGAGATTTTTTCCTTGGCAATAGACCCCTCACATTCCCGCATCGTCTTGTTCAAACTTCCCTATCCTTTCCTCCCCTCATCTATCCTCTGCCTCTTTCTCCGACCAATCCCTCTCGGCATCCTATTTTCTTATCCCCCGTCTTCCTATTCCTCTAGGCATCTACCTTCCCTCCTCCCCTCCCCTCACCTCTTCCCTTCACCCCTTTCCCTTTGCGGCATCCCTCAATATTACCATGGAGATGAGATTGCTTTCACACCCGTCTCAGGCCATCACCTCCTACCAAAACTTCTGACGAGTCCAGACATGTTAGAACTCGTGTGGCCTCGTCTGCCTCTCATTGGTCGAGCACAGCCTGGGAAAGGAGCCTGGAGGGTAGTGTGAGGTGGTGGCAGTGAGGGAGAGGTGGTGGGGGAGGGATAGGTGGCGAGAAGGGACAGGAGACGAGGGCGAAAGACATGGTGTAGGGAGAGGAAAGGAGGCTGGGGAGGAAGAGGAGGCTGGGGAGGGAAGGAATAGAAGGAGGGAAAAGAATGTTGGGGAAGATTGAGAGCCGCGGAGCGCATAAAGTGAGCCTCCATCCATTCAGCAAGTACAAATGTGATGGTGCGGTCATGTGCTTAGTGTACGTAAGTAGAGATACATGGCGTGTTTGTGTGTTGTGTAGTGTACAAGGACAGGAGTGTATGGAGCAGTGTGCAAGGATAGGTGTGTATGGAGGAGTGTACAAGGGTAGGTGTGTATGGAGGAGTGTACAAGGATAGGTATGTATGGAGCAGTGTACAAGGACAGGTGTGTATGGAGCAGTGTACAAGGACAGGTGTGTATGGAGCAGTGTACAAGGACAAGTGTGTATGGAGCAGTGTACAAGGACAGGTGTGTATGGAGCAGTGTACAAGGACAGGTGTGTATGGAGCAGTGTACAAGGACAAGTGTGTATGGAGCAGTGTACAAGGACAGGTGTGTATGGAGCAGTGTACAAGGACAAGTGTGTATGGAGCAGTGTACAAGGACAGGTGTGTATGGAGCAGTGTACAAGGACAGGTGTGTATGGAGCAGTGTACAAGGACAGGTGTGTATGGAGGAGTGTACAAGGACAGGTGTGTATGGATCAGTGTACAAGGACAGGTGTGTATGGAGCAGTGTACAAGGACAGGTGTGTATGGAGCAGTGTACAAGGACAGGTGTGTATGGAGCAGTGTACAAGGACAGGTGTGTATGGAGCAGTGTACAAGGACAGGGGTGTATGGAGCAGTGTACAAGGTTACATGGAATATAAACAAGGATTAATGTGACAATATATCTGCTGTCTGTATCTTATTACACACCTGTCACTGACAGTCCTTACATTATAATACAGCTTCAAGTTACAGGTCCTTATTGGACTTTCAGTAACGTAAAATAACCTGCTACATATTGTAAATAAAGATCTAACTAACAATTTCATCCGAGACCATTGCAACTGATGTAGTCCATTACCTCGTGTTCTTCGTGTTACCGTCGAAGTTTATAGACAGAAATGAAAAAAAAATAATATTTTTTTCAGTGTCTTGATTAATGCTCTGGATGCCTTTTAGTATGATTTTATTTTTAAGTTGGTTCTGAATATGTATGTTTAATAATACAAGAGTTCTTATCGCCCGGAGCTTCATAAGACGTTCGGTATTAATATACGCTTTTTCATGTTTATCTTTTTGCTTCTTGGGTTTTAATTTTCGTTGATGAAGCAGGAGCCAAAGACGTGTTC
Organism: Procambarus virginalis; assembly: GCA_020271785.1. Classification (NCBI taxonomy): domain Eukaryota; kingdom Metazoa; phylum Arthropoda; class Malacostraca; order Decapoda; family Cambaridae; genus Procambarus; species Procambarus virginalis. The sequence goes on along the minus strand of WNGS01066681.1, from coordinate 7,123,841 downwards.
TGGGTACACATTATACAAGATGATTGAAAGTAAAGGTGTTTTTTCTTATATACTTTTTTGCACGTTTCTTGTGTTTAGATATTAAAGAGACCATATATGTTCCATATAAGAAATGGCGCTAGCGACATTCACGCACGCCCTCCCCTCCCTTTCACGCACACCACAATTGTGTGGGTGGTACTCGAACAAGGGAACAGGTGGAAACAGTACCCAAATAAGCCATTGAGATATTTGAAAAAACATTCAGTGTCAGAGTAGTAAATAGATGGAATGCATTAGGCAGTAATGTGGTGGAGGCTGACTCCATACACATTTTCAAGTGTAGATACGATAGAGCCCAAGAAGCTCAGGAAACAGTACATGAGTAGATTGACTGTTGAGAGGTGGGACCAAAGAGTCGCAACTCAACCCCCGCAATCACAACCAGGCGAGTAAACCCGCTCACACACAACACACACACACACACGCACGCACGCACCCGCGAGGGAAGAGACATTCCTGGAATCGGGCAGAGAAAAATGTGGCGTCTGATAACGATCAACGATCCTGTCTCGAAGCCCACATCAAGCGGATATCATCAGCTGCACATGCAAGCTCGCCCAACGAAAGTTTAAATCCTGACAAATCCTATTGACAGTTCTTAAATAATCTCCCTAACAACGCCACCTTGTCCTGAAAAAATGTACCCCATCCCTTCCATATAGTTTACCCTTACCATAGAATTTTATCGAGGAGTCAGTTGATAGTATGCCATAACCAGACATTATATACGTATGGCAGTTAATCTGACAATTGATTCCAATATGCAATCAATCATTGCCAACTCTATCAGTAGTTACATATTTAACCGGAATCCCTCCCTTACATATATGAATGTAAGGGATGAATTCCTGTTGTATATTCAAAACATATGAAAGATAATTAATTAAGTCGCTTTTTTTATATTTTTTAATTTAACTAGTTTTTCCACCAGCAAATCTAGTTAAATAAGCAAAACAAAAAATAATAAGATTGTTCAGATTTCTAGCCACGATGATTTCCACAATGGTGTTAATATGTGTGAGTCCATGCCTCACTGAACCACTCTCCGTTCTGCCCTCGGAGCACACAACTCTCAATAATGTGCCTAGTTATCCCACACAATTAGAAGGTTCTCTAGTCATTATGTCTTCAAGTCCAAAGCGTCATTTATCTAGAACAGAAGAGACTGCGGAAGACCTATTGGCTGACGCGAGGCAGTTCTTATGTATATCCCACGTCCTGTTGGCTGATGCGAGGCAGTTCTTATGTATATCCCACGTCCTGTTGTCCAATGCGAGGCAGTTCTTATGTATATCCCACGTCCTGTTGGCTGATGCGAGGCAGTTCTTATGTATATCCCACGTCCTGTTGGCTGACGCGAGGCAGTTCTTATGTATATCCCACGTCCTGTTGGCTGATGCGAGGCAGTTCTTATGTATATCCCACGTCCTGTTGGCTGATGCGAGGCAGTTCTTATGTATATCCCACGTCCTGTTGGCTGATGCGAGGCAGTTCTTATGTATATCCCACGTCCTGTTGTCCAATGCGAGGCAGTTCTTATGTATATCCCACGTCCTGTTGGCCGATGCGAGGCAGTTCTTATGTATATCGAACACTGCTATTTGTCTACTCTCGCTTGAAACAAACCCACCGACCCTACGTCTCTTTGGTTATCAGTAAACGTGTTACAGAATCAAGAACTTTGTTTTCGCTCCAGTATTTACCACGGTATTTTCTGAATCCAAACTTATTCAGTTTATATCCATTTACGTCTTGATAAGGCTCCCGGACGGACCGAAACGTAGTCCCTTTCATTTAATTTGTGTGGGTTGGGTTATTATTCTCTGTTTATATCCATTGTTTCGGGTTATATTTTGGGGCTAAGGTGTGTAACACCCTAATATTATCCCACTTGTTACACCCATTCATCTGTCTGCATACTTCAATCATGCGACCACTTTCGCCATTTTAGAAATTATATCTTAGGCCTGTTTTAATCATATTATGAGGGAGATTTTTGATGATCGGATCTTAAGACATCTATTATCTGTAGTTAAAGAGATCTTACATCTCTAGCTTAATACTTATAGCTCAAGACATCCTTTATGGCCTAAGTCATTTTATATTAAAACATCCGTACTCTGCCCCTTATGCCTCCGAGTTCCTCCCTTACCCATTCCTTATTACCAACAATTACCCACCCACCCTTGCTACCTTTTTTCTTGCCCACGCATCATCCCTATAGCCTCTCTCGCCCACCCACTTTCTCCCTCATACGCCGACCACTTCCAACCCTCCCATACCCCTCCACACCCCCGAACAATATAACCTTCACCAATACCTAAAAATGCTCCGCAACTTGTGGATAAACCCCCCTGAGCTGCCTTTCTGCTCTGCGCTCCGACTCATATTCTCATAAAGAGTGAATATAGCGTCTGGTAATCCTCGGCAGGCAGCGCCATCTTTTGACTGGAAGACGAAACAAAAAATAAAGCTCACGGAGGCTTCTCTCCCGGGCATTTATGAATCAGCGTTCGTGGCGGGTTTGTTTACGTTCTCATCCGATAGATCCCATAATCCGGGGAGCACAACCCCTCCTCAGCTGGCCTCCGCCGCCCTACATCATGGCTATTGATCCTCCCTCCTAATCCCATTACAAGCCAACACCCAGAATTCAAATCCTCTCTCTGAGAAAATCTTTGACGCTCGGTTTAATATGTATGTAAATGCAGCGAGCGCCGGCCTAAAACTTGTACTAACAAGTTCATCACTCGCGGTGAATTACAAGCCCCCGCGGTCTCAGAATCGCTGGGTCAGCGGATTTTTTTAAACATTGCCCCCACCCCCGCCCCTTCCCTCCGACTTACTAATTAGATTTTGATTTAGCAGTCGTATTTTATCATTTTTGTATGTCAACTAAGCGTTTTGATAGCTGTTAAAGTTAGAAATGTATGCATAGATTTTAAATGCATGTACAGTATTTAGCTTGTATGTACACGAATTCCATATATGTCTAACTTACACTTGAAACAATAACATGCTCGTAACATTAAGGTTAGCACAGACCATGTTTTCTGTATTGGTTCCTTGATTAGTTGAATTGTATTGTCCACTAAACATTCCCAGTTTGGTAAATAATGCTTGAAGTCGCTTTCTTTCAAGTAAAAGTTTCATTCAGGAAAGCAGTCGCATGTATATAAAAAAAATCGTGTTTAGAACACATCGCTTCTAATTCACAGCTAAGATACTAATTTAAATAATACCTAAAATGTCTTCTATGTTGGTGTTTTACCTTTTATTACAAGAATAGTCAGAGAGAGAGAGTTATCAGCAGGTATCGCTATCAACTACCATCGTAGCTAAAATGGAAAACAAAAAGATATTCTCTATTAATGATCGTCAAAATGTTAAAAGTGCGTCCGGTCACGAGTTGACACGGATGAAGCGTGTCAAACTGGCTTTCAAACTCGCTCTCAAAATAGGTAGACACCTTGCTCTAAATAATGTGGGAGGAATTATATGTAATACGGACAGGTGTTGTGGATGGTAGGGGGGAAGCGTAGTGATCAGTTATATGTTTTCACCTATATGTGATTGTGGGGAACGAGTTTAAACTCCTGGGGCCAGATTCACGAAACAGTTATGTAAGTACTTGCGAACGTGTACATCTTTCCTCAATCTTTTGACGGATTTGGTTACATTTATTAAACAGTTTACAAGCTTGGAAGTTTCCCAATCAATTGTTGTTATTGTTATAAACAGCCTCCTGGTGCTTCGGAGCTCGTTAACTGTTTAATTATTGTAAACAAAGCCGGCGAAAATTGAGAAAAGATGTACAGGTTCGTCAGTGCTTGGGTAACTGCTTCGTGAATCTAGCCCCTGGGGTCCTACCCCTTAACCTTAACTCAAGTGGTGTGACATCCCCTGGGTTGTCATGGCTTCGTTTGATTCCGTATATGGAGTGCGCTTTCACTACGTCCACCCTTAATCCTCCCTTAATGCATCCCACTTACTCGCTAATCTTACACTTAACAAGTGTCAACTGATTTCTCTCGTGTTTCCATTGTGACTACAGAACTGTTCTCGCTCCTTGTCAACAGTGCCAGCTCCTTGTCAACAGTGCCAGCTCCTTGTCAACAGTTCCAGCTCCTTGTCAACAGTTCCGGCTCCTTGTCAACAGTTCCAGCTCCTTGTCAACAGTTCTGGCTCCTTGTCAACAGTTCTGGCTCCTTGTCAACAGTGCCAGCTCCTTGTCAACAGTTCTGGCTCCTTGTCAACAGTTCTGGCTCCTTGTCAACAGTGCCAGCTCCTTGTCAACAGTTCTGGCTCATTGTCAACAGTTCTGGCTCCTTGTCAACAGTTCCAGCTCCTTGTCAACAGTTCTGGCTCATTGTCAACAGTTCTGGCTCCTTGTCAACAGTTCCGGCTCCTTGTCAACAGTTCTGGCTCCTTGTCAACAGTTCCAGCTCCTTGCCAACAGTTCCAGCTCCTTGTCAACAGTTCTGGCTCCTTGTCAACAGTTCTGGCTCCTTGTCAACAGTTCTGGCTCCTTGCCAACAGTTCTGGCTCCTTGTCAACAGTTCTGGCTCCTTGTCAACAGTTCTGGCTCCTTGTCAACAGTTCTGGCTCTTTGTCAACAGTTCCAGCTCCTTGTCAACAGTTCCAGCTCCTTGTCAACAGTTCTGGCTCCTTGTCAACAGTTCTGGCTCCTTGTCAACAGTTCTGGCTCCTTGTCAACAGTTCTGGCTCCTTGTCAACAGTTCCGGCTCCTTGTCAACAGTTCTGGCTCCTTGTCAACAGTTCCAGCTCCTTGCCAACAGTTCCAGCTCCTTGTCAACAGTTCTGGCTCCTTGTCAACAGTTCTGGCTCCTTGTCAACAGTTCTGGCTCCTTGTCAACAGTTCTGGCTCCTTGTCAACAGTTCTGGCTCCTTGTCAACAGTTCTGGCTCCTTGTCAACAGTTCTGGCTCCTTGCCAACAGTTCTGGCTCCTTGTCAACAGTTCTGGCTCCTTGTCAACAGTTCTGGCTCCTTGTCAACAGTTCCAGCTCCTTGCCAACAGTTCTGGCTCCTTGCCAACAGTTCTGGCTCCTTGTCAACAGTTCTGGCTCCTTGTCAACAGTTCCAGCTCCTTGCCAACAGTTCTGGCTCCTTGCCAACAGTTCTGGCTCCTTGTCAACAGTTCTGGCTCCTTGTCAACAGTTCCAGCTCCTTGTCAACAGTTCCAGCTCCTTGCCAACAGTTCTGGCTCCTTGCCAACAGTTCTGGCTCCTTGTCAACAGTTCTGGCTCCTTGCCAACAGTTCCAGCTTTTTGCCAACAATTTCAGCTCCTTGCCAACCGTTCCAATACTCGTAAAGACCTGCACCTGCTTGCTAAAAGCTCGTCTTTGTCGTCGTTGGTTAATTGTCGTGAGTTCGTGTATCTGTGAACCAGCGGTGTTAGGCTTGTTGTCGTGGCCTTTCTGTATAACTCATTTCTTTCAGTTCAGCGACTAGCTTAGAGACGGCTCCTTCCACCTTTCAACCCTGTATGTGCCTAATTAGGTGCGGACTCGAGGCTGGCGTAGTAGTAAGTGCTGTCAGGAAGGGAACTATCAGGAGAAAACACCAAGCCATTAGCGGCTATATAGCACTTAGAAGGGATCAGGATAAGGATTTGGGATGGGCCGGGGGGGAGGAATGGTGTCCAACCATTTCTTTCCGGTCGGGGAGCTGAAAGAAGCGAGACCGTCCAGCCCAAGTGGTGTTGTGTTACAAGCAAAAGGTCCCAGGTTGAATTTTCGTTGCATGGTAAAAGCGTTTGGGCGCCATCTCTTCATCTGATACTTCTGTTCACTTAGCAATAAACAGGTACCCGGGGTGTGAAACAACTTGTGGATTACGTCCTGGGGAAGGTTAGTAGTTGGGCAAAGGGGTCCTCGACAAGCCTAACAGGCTTCCTGTCTCCCAATATAAGGAACCACATATCCTGACATTCTATAATATTGGTCTAAGGAACAACACTAAGGTGTACAACATCCTGAAGGATTCCTCCAGTTCGCCAGCCATGCTGCTGACATTATCCTGTGAATGAGTGCCTCGGGTGACTTCCTGATATTTCTGCTCTCCCTCCAGGTCCTGTTCTTTCTCTAACTCTGGAAGCCGTTGCCCTTTCAGTTGATACGGAGCTAGCTGCCTTCTCTCTCGTGCTTCTTTCCTCATTATCTTGCATTTTTAAGGGTTGAACTGTAGTTACCACTTGTTAAGCTATCCTACAGTTTGTCCACGTTATTCCCGTAGATTTTAACAGTGATCCTTGGTTTTTATTAGCCTTACAGTTTTGTGAGATCCCCATCAACCTTAAGGTTTCCATCCCTGTCGGCAGACCGTTCACAAATATTCTTAATAGCATGGGCCAGAGAACTGATTCCTGGTGGACTGTTACATTTCCGCATCATAACATCTATCTTACTGTTGCTGTCTGCCTTGTGTCTGTGAAGCGTCCTTTAGTCATTTGCATAGCAGGTCTAATATACCGGGTTGTTTCTCTGGTTTATATTTTGCTTATGTAGAATCGCATTGAAGATTCTCTGGGAGTTAATAAATATGCAGCTATGCATTCATGCGATCTCCTTTACTCTTTATCTGGGGCTCTTAATATGTTAGTCAAAATAAAATAAGTAACCTTGATATATTTTTGCGCGAAGCCTGTCACCATGAAAGGTATGCCCGTCGAGAACACTGTAATTGAAAGCTCTCTGGTTATCTCCTTTCTTAAAAAATTGATTTATACTGTTTCCAACTGGTAGGCATCTCTCCTACGTCAAGTGAATTGTTGTTAGTCCACATTATTTTACTCAGCTATATGTGCTCGCCGCGATTGGACACCAGATCAGTGGTCCCGCCTCTCAACCATCAGTGAGCTGATGTGCTTGTTACTTAACCCCTTGGGATCAGGTGGATCAGTTTTTAAATCCGTGTATGGAATTTGCCTCCATTGCTTCATTCCATAGTTCATTCCATTTAGTTTCCCTGACACTGACGTTCTCTTTAATTCTATATGTGTATTCCTCATTTGGATACTTAGTTTCCACATGTGCGTCGTCCTTCTTCATCGAGCTGTCTGTCTCTGTCTTTCTTGTTAAGTGCTGAAAATATTTTATAAACAATAGGTATTTCTGCCCTATTTTCTCCCCTAAGTCCATTGGTCTTTACATCTTGGGTGTACAGCGTTCTGAATTATTTCTTATTCAAATTTCGTTAAACCATTCTTGCATTGGCTGACCATGAAGGTACTGCTGATGTTACCCAATTTGTGTGTGCCTCAGGGGAGTATTTTTGTGTGATATCCACCATGAGGAAATTTTTGTCTGGTTCTTAGATACTGAGTGTGTGTGTGTGTTTATGTATCCTCACTTATATGTACTCACCTACATGTATTTGCAGGGAAAGCATCAGTTCCTGGGCCCCGCTTTCCAGTCGCCAGTCACCAACTGACTTACGACCCTCTTTACTTCTCATCGTTCTTTTCCTTGGAACAATATCTGCTGCTCACCGTTGATCGTTAATGAAATCCGTCAAGCAGTACTCTTCAGGTAAGGAACCAGTGTGGATGTGTTGACCCTGAACCATAAAAGTTGCGTTAGGGCAATACTAACAGTAGACTTTGAAATATAAATTTTATGATTAATTTGAAAAAATAAACACATATATTTGTAGTTATATGTACCAGACTCGAGTCAAAAGTGGTACAACCCTCATTGAAGTAGATAATTGTTGTTACCCAGACCTTTTTGCTGGTTGGGAAGTGGCCCCTCATAACAGCTCAAGCTTCAGGGTCCCACGAATTGTAGGTCCGACACTGCCCCTAGTGAATTACGAGCCTTTCCCTTAGTAAGATACGAGCCTTTTCCCGAGTAAGATACGAGCCTTCCACCCCTAGTGATACGACGAACCTAACCCTAGTGAGATATGAGCCTACTCCTAGTGAGATACGAACCTTTTCCCAAGTGAGATACGAACCTTTTCCCAAGTGAGAAAACAACCTTACCCTAGTGATATACAAGCTATGCTCTATTGAGATGAGGTCCTTCCCCCTAGTAACAAGATTCTTCCCCTAGGTGACAGATGGTCCTTCCCCTAGTGAGACAAGATCATTTTCTTGGTGATACCATAACCTTACCCTATTTGATTTGATTGTTGCCGCTGGAGGCGGCTAGTTTATTGTGCACCCCATAATCATCCCGTGAGCGTAGCCCAAAAGCATTACAGAGGGCACAAAAGGTCTGTATCAGACCTCAACGGAGATTATTAAATAAACAATTACAACTATCCTTCACACCTTATAGTTACATGTCAGCTAGTTACAGAGAAGGTTCTATTCCAAGAGCTATATATTTACAGTAAGTCATTATACATTAATGGTAGGTCTTATCGCTAATATATATAATTGTTTGAGCAATGGAGATAATGCAGAGTCATAGGGGAGCTGCTGTTTATTAT
>WNGS01066681.1:7084517-7105375 GCA_020271785.1 Procambarus virginalis | reverse complement strand
TCTGCGATAAAATATACATTACTAAAACATTTAAGAAATCTGACGCAAGAATTTACTCTCATTAATTTGTTAATTAAATAATAATTTATTTAAATATTTACAAGAAACTACATTGGGTTAGTGTTGTTATTATAATGTGCTTTATTTAACCCGTGGGCATAGCTTGTGTCAGAGGAAGCGGAAGAAATCAGAGTGAGAGTAACTAGCCAACAACCCAGAGAGAGAACTTTATCCAATAACACCGTACACTTGGATAACAAAAGACCCAAGCACATCAGACGTCAGTTATCACAGCTAGTATAAGTCCCTCTGTCACTTCCACCTTCCCCTCCCACTTGCGAAGTAAATAAGAGCCAAGAAGAGAAGTTGACGATAATTAAAGAAAAGCGGCAACATCAAAGGAATAACTGGCTTGGAACACACGATGTGGAGCAATTAACGGATGATAAGAGCCTGAGTCGGTTGCCCAGCCATTGGCGAGTCTGCCACTCCTTCAGCTTGCCCTAAACAAGAAAAATTGGTGCCGACACTTAAGAGCTATCCACACCTACATCACAGAGGCTCTGAGGGCTCACTGCCCTAACCAGAGTCGACCGCCTCCGACTAATTGAGTGCTGGATTCTCCACCGCCCACCTTCCCCTTCCCCTGAAGGTGGTTTCCTCCATTAATGTGGACATTAAGGCTTGTTGCCTTCTTTTGATAATTAATTACTTATTTCTGTAACAGTGAGTCCCTTCATGTGCGAGCTTGTATTGCACATAATTCAGTTCTTTGGGTATTATTCAGAGCGGCACGCTAGCTCCCTGGTGGCTGTATCAACCCAAATCTCAGCTTGGAAAATTACGTGTAGTAGTAGGTTTAATAAAATTAAAATTAGGTAGGTGTAATAATGTGTTCGATGACACAGAAGGCATCTGCGTAACTTCTCAAGTCCCTCTTCTGTCAGTGACATTAACATTAGGCTAAAAAGTTGGCCTAATGTTAGGCTAACGTTTGAGAAACACGGGGCAATGTTATCTTCAGTAATGCTGTCTTGTCCTGGCGGCTCACAGCTTTTCCTCTACGGTTTTGTTTTTCCTTTAGGCAAGTGGACCGAGACCGAAGCCTACACTACATATTCATCACTCAATCAGTCCCTTAATGTATTAAAATAAAGATGAGGTCTTTAATTTTTTGGCTTCTATTTTTGCCTTCTCCCATTCCTCTTCAGCACCCTTTCCTCCCTCCTCCTAGTTCTTCGTCTCTACCAATCCTTGTTTTCTACCAGAGCCCAGGGGTGTAGACAGGCAGGGGGGCTGGGGGGGGGGGGAGGTGTGGTAACGGTCATATCATGGTGATAAACGATTGTTTCGCCTGTCAAAGAAAATGGATCTCTCCTTTCAAATTCCCGCCTGGCAAAGAAAATCTCATGCCAATCCCTATAGACATATACGTGATGTGATTTTAACAGAAACATTGCACACATATATATATATATATATATATATATATATATATATATATATATATATATATATATATATATATATATATATATATATATATATCCCAGGTGAGTGGAAATGTTTATTTCCACAAAAGTGTGGATGCCAAAGTATATGACGCGGGCGCGGGTCAGTAATTCCTCTGGGTAGCAGTCAGGGGAAAGTTGTAAATTTCAGTTTGGCAGCAGGCTGCTGCTTTTGGAAACTTTCCTTCTTAAGGCTACTCAATAGCTTGGTCGATAGAACTTCGTTCTCACACGCGTGGGGTCTACGGTTCGAGTCTCCTAGAGCCGAGGTGAATGGAATTACTTTATATTCTTTTTTGTTTATATATTTCTATATATATGTCACATTTGCTCTTGGCGCATTTACGTTTCCAACTTGAATCTGTTCTCTTATTCTATTTTCTTTCAGCTTGAAAAGGTCGTCCTTCTCCAGCTTAACCAATTTTTCAAAGTATTTTGTATATAAGGATCATATCCTCTGAAGAGCTGTTAGATTGTTCCTCTTTAAATTGCATCCGTCGATTAGATCTAGTTATGGCACTAGGCTTGCCTTTATTCTTAACTTAGATCGAGTACTGCATTAGGCTTACCTTTATTCATCGTTTAGATAGTTATGGAACTATGTTTGCCTTCATTCATTGCTTAGATCTAGTTCTGGCATAAGGCTTGTCTTCATTCATCGCTTAGATCTAGTTCTGGCATATGGCTTACCTTCATTCATCGCTTAGATCTAGTTCTGGCATAAGGCTTGCCTTCATTCATCGCTTAGATCTAGTTCTGGCATATGGCTTACCTTCATTCATCGCTTAGATCTAGTTCTGGCATAAGGCTTGCCTTCATTCATCGCTTAGATCTAGTGCTGGGCACTAGGTTTGAGTTCATTTCTAGCTTAGGTCTGGTTCTGACACAATATTTGTTGGTATGTGAAGGGAAGCAAGAGAGGAGGCCCTCTGGCGGCAGTGTTCAGATGTAGAAAATAATGGGCTAACGAGAAACTCTTTCAGTCAGCTGGCAAGGTCAACAACGCCAATGACACTATTGTTTTCAGAGCGTTAAGGCAAACACCCTCAGCTTGAACTAGCGATTGTGACGTTTGTGAAGATAAGTGGTGATTCGCCAGAGAAATGCCTGGGCTTCTGGCAAGACTCAACCACTCCAGTAAGTCAACAGTTGAACGATACTTTCAAATATTTTATTTGTATTTTATTGCGATTGTCATGCTCTTGTTAGAAGTTATTTTAGTGACAAAATTTGCAAGCTTCCTACTGTTTTATTATATTTGTTATTATGTAACATATGCAGTCGGGTTCGTTTTTGACTCACAATCAGGAATTCCTGGTTCGAATCCCGGGCGGGACAGAAATGGTTGGGTGCGTTCCTATCATCTAATCCTTCTGTTCACCTAGCAGTAAATAGGTACCTAAGAATTAGGTTGTTGTGGCGTTTCATCCGGGGGGGGGGGGGTCAAGCTCGACCCCCCAAAGCAAAGCAAAAGCGGGTGTGTGTGTTGGGGGGGGGAGGAGGTTTCGGGATAGGACCTCGATATAAGGCGAACATGTATATATACACTGGCTGTATGTCCCTCGATACATTGAATTATTATTATTGTTATTAAAATATATATCGTTATCAGTTTATTACGAAACCCAAACCTATCATGAGGGAGGCGGTAGAAAGGTTTCAGTCACACGGGGTTCAAGGAGTTTAGCAAAGTCCCTGATCAATGCTGTTAGGCTAGCCATTTACTCTTGAAATATACTAGCGTCAAATTCGAATTTGTCTGTCATCGATGAAACAGCTAGACAGTTAGTTGAATATAAGATAAAACCCCGTACTTGCGTATTTGTGAAATTTATGTAAAGAATTTACGCCAAGTCTTTCGCACTCTCCTGAGTGCTTTGTCAAGGTCTGAGTGTGTGTTCTGTACATAAATTTAACAAATATACAAGTGTGGATTTTTATCCTATGTTATTATATATGTGAGAAGACATTACCATTACTAATTAGTTGAATATTAGTGATAAAGTTGATTGAGGGAGCTCAATTCAAATTGGCCGCCGGCGGGAGAGGCCAATGGCGCGCGGTGATTGGTGGAGCCGGCGGGCACCTGCCCCAGCATGGCCGCCTGCCGTACACTGACCAACCCGCACACACACACACACAGCACCTCACCCGGCGTTAGTAACCTCTTCTCTCGAGACGTCGTGTACTTGACAACACTACAGGTGTTCCCCGACCACGCCCAGTCAACCACTTGACACGTGAAGGCCATCAATCAAGAGGGAGAAGACTCTGAACCTGGGGTGAGTCCTCGTTATGCTGACCCTCCCCGTGGCGGCCATGTCATGATTGTCTTCTGTGTTGTGGTGTCACACTTCCAGTACTTGGTAGTAGCGGCCACACCAGTACTTGGTAGTGGCGGCCATACCAGTACTTGGTAGTGGCGGGCACACCAGTACTTGGTAGTGGCGGCCACACCAGTACTTGGTAGTGGCGGCCATACCAGTACTTGGTAGTGGCGGCCATACCAGTACTTGGTAGTGGCGGCCATACCAGTACTTGGTAGTGGCGGCCATACCAGTACTTGGTAGTGGCGACCACACCAGTACTTGGTAGTGGCGGCCATACCAGTACTTGGTAGTGGCGACCACACCAGTACTTGGTAGTGGCGGCCACACCAGTACTTGGTAGTGGCGGCCACACCATTACTTGGTAGTGGCGGCCACACCAGTACTTGGTAGTGGCGGCCACACCAGTACTTGGTAGTGGCGGCCACACCATTACTTGGTAGTGGCGGCCATACCAGTACTTGGTAGTGGCGGCCACACCATTACTTGGTAGTGGCGGCCACACCAGTACATGGTAGTGGCGGCCACACCATTACTTGGTAGTGGCGGCCATACCAGTACTTGGTAGTGGCGGCCACACCAGTACTTGGTAGTGGCGGCCACACCATTACTTGGTAGTGGCGGCCACACCAGTACTTGGTAGTGGCGGCCACACCAGTACTTGGTAGTGGCGGCCACACCATTACATGGTAGTGGCGGCCACACCAGTACATGGTAGTGGCGGCCACACCATTACATGGTAGTGGCGGCCACACCAGTACATGGTAGTGGCGGCCACACCAGTACATGGTAGTGGCGGCCACACCATTACATGGTAGTGGCGGCCACACCAGTACATGGTAGTGGCGGCCATACCATTACATGGTAGTGGCGGCCATACCATTACATGGTAGTGGCGGACACACCAGTACATGGTAGTGGCGGCCACACCAGTACTTGGTAGTGACGGCCACACCAGTACTTGGTAGTGGCGGCCACACCAGTACTTGGTAGTGGCGGCCATACCAGTACTTGGTAGTGGCGGCCACACCAGTACTTGGTAGTGGCGGCCACACCAGTACTTGGTAGTGGCGGCCATACCATTGGAAGCAGCCCGTGACAGCTGGCTAACACCCAGGTACCTATTGCCCCCTGTTACTCCTAGGTAAGAGGGGGCAACAGGGTGAAAGGAACTCTGCCCATTGTTTCTCGCCGGCGCCCAGGATCGAACCCGGGACCACAGGATCACGCGTCCCCTGTTACTGTCCGCTCAGCCACCGGCTCCCTTGAAACTAATAAACTGAATAATAAACTGAAACTAATAGTATAGATTCCACTTCCTCTCAGTACTGTGGCGTTTGGTTGAAGTTCTTTGTGTTATTTTGTTTTCAAACATTATAGAATCTTCCTTTTTTTGTTTACCTCTGGTATATGCTTCTTCCAGTAAAAGCCTGAGACTGGCAACTTTCTCGAGGGAACAGATATTGCTGTATTCTTTCTCAACACCCAACTTGCAGTTCTTAGTTAATATGGCAGTTATTATTTTCCTAAGTAAATAATTATTTAAAGTGAATCAGGCGACTGTTTGTTAGTATACAAATAACTAGACATCCTCCAGTGTACAATAAATATGGATACTATTTCTTCAGTGTACAAAAATAAGAATACTATTTATCAGTGTACACAAAATAAGGTTACCATTTCTCAGTGTACAAAAAATAAGGTTACCATTTCTCAGTGTATATAAAATAATACTATTTCTCAGTATGCAATTAGGCTACTAATTCTGCGTACAATTGCCCTACTATTTCTGTACAATTAGCCTACTATTTCTGTGTACAAATAGCCTACTATTTATGAGTACAATTAGATAATTATTTATGCGTACAATTAGCCTACTATTTATGAGTACAATTAGCCAATTATTTCTGTGTACAATTAGCCTACTATTTATGAGTACAATTAGCTAATTATTTCTGTGTACAATTAGCTTACTATTTATGTGTACAATTAGCCAATTATTTATGTGTACAATTAGCCTACTATATATGTGTACAATTAGTCTACTATTTATGTGTACAATTAGTCTACTATTTATGTGTACTATTAGTGTACTATTTCTGTGTACACACATTTATGCAATATTGGTACACAATTAGGCGTACAATTTATGAGTACATTTAATCTGCTATTTTTTAGTACAAATATTTATGCTACAATTTTCAAATTATAATTAGGCAACTATTTCTATGTGTACAAGCAATTAAACTAACATTTCTCAAGGTATAAACAATTAGGCTAATATTTCTCAGGGTATAAACAATTAGGCTAATATTTCTGTGTATAAACAATTAGGCTAATATTTTTCAGTGTATATAAACAATTAGGATAATATTTCTCAAGTGTATAAACAATTAGGATATTTCTCAGTGTATAAACAATTAAGCTAATATTTCTCAGTGTATAAACAATTAGGCTAATATTTCTCAAGTATATAAACAGTTAGGCAAATATTTCTCAGTGTATAAATAATTGGGCTAATATTTCTCAGTGTATAAATAACTGAGCTACTATTTTTCAGTGTACGAACAATTAAGCTACTATTTCTCAGTTTACAATAACTAGGATACTATTTCTCAGTGTACAAATTGCCACGTTATTATTTCGCAGCGTACAAACATCTAGGCTACTGTTTCTAGGTATAATTAACTAGGCCTGTTACAAATGTACATGCAACTAAATTACTGTTACTAATTGTACGAACAGCTAGGCTACTGTTACTAAGTGTAAACAACTAGGCTACTGTTTGTCAGTGTAATAGGCAGCTATTTATGCTTTTAACACTCCAATCCATAAGAATTGTAACATCTGTTCTCTTTAATTTTAAGATATAATGCTGAATCCCATGCTTCACAGCATCAGTATCCGACAGCATTCATATCTGTGTTAGTATCTATATCTCTGACAGCAGCTATATTTCAGGCACTGGTAGTCTTTACGCTAGGAAGAAGATTTACAATAGGAAGAAGAGCCTTGTTTAATGGTGACGTTGATGACAACATTGAGGAACTCCCAAGATAATCTGCTATATATTTGCAAGTGAGAGGTATGTTTGGTAATCCGTGTGTGTGTGTTGGCTAGCTGTGAGAACCTTTGCTTAAGTAGTACTTGTTTGATGTTGTGGTTTGTATCCGAGGATTCTTATGGTAAAAAAGCCTATAAATAATGTCAATAAGCAATATTCTGCTGTACCCTGCCTTGATAAATGTATGTGTTCAGTATTATACTTCAGTTACAGAACATGTAGTTTTAGGTTAATTTTATGTGGTATGCTGATATACTAATAATGACTGATTTCCATATGTTATTGTGTTTTTATGAGAGAAGCATGGTTTTGTTTGCATTAATTTCTTTTGAAATATACTAAAAGGTGTTCAACTGTTAAATTTATTTAACAGTATAGTTACGGGTTGTATATTTTGCCTTATTTGGTGTTTATGGTTTTAGTGTGACATAGTCGTAGTCTTGCAAGAAATTAGCTACGTACCACTGTCTTCTGTACGGAATAAGCTATGACCAGTTTTAATTTTCTTGGGTTGCAGTTTGTCGTTTGTCGAGTAATAATCCTCATTGAGCTATTGAAGGTGACGTCACACGAATACATGTGGGATGAAATGAGGCTGTATTTGTGTTACTGATACATGTAATATAACTACCGATATCATTCATTACTCACATCTGGTGTGGGACGTTAGTGTAAATGATAAGTGTGATATTTGTCCATGTAATATGTTGTTTTATATATATCTATGTATTGGATTATCTTCTGTTTCTTAAAAAAATAACATACTGTAACTTAAGATTAAAGAAAATCGCAGAAAGTCTAATAGACCATGTTAAGCCGCTATTATTTTAGCCCGTCATGAGCATTCACAACGTCACTAAACTCTTGTACTAAACCTAAACCTTGTACCCGATCCTAACCTATTCGAGAACCCACGAGCAGAAAACGGAATATAACGTCAATTTCACGAGTCGCTACCATTTTTTGTACATCAGGTTTGGTCCTAGCTAAAGTGTACGTCAAAATGTGGGGTGCTATTAGGAGTTGGAGCTCCTAAACCAGTTCGTTAACTTTAAACTCGTTCTGGCAGCTCTTGCAACGGCGCTGGAACCATGTGTATTGGCGTTTGCCTTTCCATTAGATAATTTTAGCGACGTGGAGAGGGTGGGGGGGGGGTCTTGCTGCATGGGTATCAGCTTCTCCTTCATATCTACCTACCCAGGTTTTGCGCCCTGAAGAGGCCACTCCAGCCTCGACAACCAGAGCGTAACTTCTTAATCTCCGGAGACTGCTGGATGCCTACTATTATTACTATCAGGAGAACGGGTTGATTATTTATACCCAAGCGCATCCACTCATATATATATATATATATATATATATATATATATATATATATATATATATATATATATATATATGTCTAACCTACGTTTGAAACAGGCCAAATATCTATTATGTTTCCCATAATGTCTTCCATAAATGTAGAAACCCCCTATCCGATTTAAATCTAATGTTATTCCCTTCTAATATGTACATTTTGTGGGTTTTATTGTAAATATGCTAACAAATAAAATATAAATATTGAATCTTATGCTCCCAAGAGCATACGATGCTCCCAAGAGTATACGATGCTCCCAGAGCATATGATGCTCCCAAGAGCATACGATGCTCCCAAGAGCATACGATGCTCCCAAGGCCATTTCTCAAATGACATTGAGTTTGTATTATGATAGTGCCCAGGAATCTTGCACTTCTCTCTTCCTCCAGGTTGTCTCTCCCCTTTCCCAAGTTCTCCCAAGTTCTCCCCAGTTCTCCCCAGCTCCCCTCAACTCTCCCCAGGCACCAGGTGATTGGCAGTTCTCACATTGGTATTCCAAAAGCGTGTCCCAGTTCTCTTGAGGGCGGAGGCTAAGCTAAGATTTTCACAGAAAGAGAGTCCTTATGTTTCGCTCGTTACCGCTCGATCACCGCGGAATCTAAGCGCAAGCTGACTCTTGTGTACTAAAACTTATGGGAAATGACTTTGGCTACACGTGTGCCCTCAAGGAGTCGGCTTATTTGCAGGTGCGTACATGGTATTATTTGAGGGGAGTGTGAGGAGTAAAGAGGGGTGTGGGGAGTGGGAGGAGTGGAGCGTAAGGGAGAGGGGTGATAGGAGGAGAGAGGTAGGTGAGGAAGAGGGGAGTGGGAGGAGAGGGTGGAGGGAGAAGGGTAAGCGAGAGGGTTAGGAAGAGGAGAGGGGAGTAGGAAGTAATGATATGGGGGGGGGGAATAGTTGGACGTAGTGATGTAGGAGAAAGAGTGAGGGACATGGCGTCAAGAGGTGAATATAATAGTGGAAAGGCAAGAGGAGATAAAAGAAAGGGGGTGAAATCACTGTTAAGATACGAGGTACGGAGGATGTGAGGGAGAAAGAGGATGATGATGATAAAGGGAGGAGAAGGTGAGAGGGGTCAGGAATGAAATAAATGAAAGAATGAGTGAGAAAGGGAGGAGAAAGGAAAACGTTCCTTATCTTTATCTTTCTTCCCCATTCTTTCCTTTCTGAAACAATGCTGCAAATATTGTTAATAAATTTGTTATTTTATCCTGTACACCTCATGCACTCATACCATTGGTAGAATGTTTCTCATACTATTGCTAGAATGTTTTTCATACGATTGATATAATGTTTCTCATACTACTGGTAGAATGTTTCTCATACTATTTGTGGAATATTTCTCATACTGCTGGTAGAATGTTTCTCATACTATTTGTGGAATATTTCTCATACTACTGGTAGAATGTTTCTCATACTATTTGTGGAATATTTCTCATACTGCTGGTAGAATGTTTGTCATACTATTGGTAGAATGTTTCTCATATTATTGGTAGAATGTTTCTCATACTATTGGTAGAATGTTTCTCATACAATTGGTAGAATGTTTCTCATACTATTGGTAGAATGTTACTTATACACACTCAGGCCAGTATACTGTACTCAGCTTGGGGTCTTTATAAAGACTATGAACTTCTGGCCGATGATTACTAGTAGGCAAATATTATAAAGGTGGTTGATGTTATTATGTAGATTTATAATTATGCGAATTACCGCATGATTGGCTACATAATTTGCTGAATTTATTGTATGAGTAGATTAATGCAGGGGTAAATAGCTAGATGAATATTAGAATGGATAGGTGCATGAATATATGTATATAATATGGATAATCAGATAGATGAATACATGAATGGATAAGCAGATGAATATGTGAATGGATAGGCAGGTAAATGAACGTATGTACTAATACATAAATACATCAGATGATGAATGAATGTGTAGATGAGTATGGATTATGGATGTATAAATGGGAATAAATTAATGGCTAGATGAATATATAGAAAAGGATCAATCAGGATTGAAAACAAAGGTTTGAATGTTTTTCCACCCTTAATTCAGGGCATCAGGTTTGAATATTTGTTACTAAAATCATATTTTGAAATACAATGGGACCTTCCGTGTAATTTTCATACCACAGTTCTGAAGTATGAGGCTGTTGGTAATATTTGACAAGTTCTGAAGTATGAGGCTGTTGGTAATATTTGATAAGTTCTGAAGTATGAGGCTGTTGGTAATATTTGATAAGTTCTGAAGTATGAGGCTGTTGGTAATATTTGATAAGTTCTGAAGTATGAGGCTGTTGGTAATATTTGATAAGTTCTGAAGTATGAGGCTGTTGGTAATATTTGATAAGTACTGAAGTATGAGGCTGTTGGTAATATTTGATAAGTACTGAAGTGTGAGGTTGATGGTAATATTTGATAAGTCCTGTAGCGTGTTGTTGAGAATATTCGACAAGCTCTGATGAGTGTGGCTAAGAATATTAGAAACGTTTTGATGAGTGTGGCTGAGAATATTCAACAAGATGTGAAGTGTGTGGCTGAAAATACTCGGCAAGTTCTCAAGTGTGTGGCTTGAAATATTCAAAAAGTTCTGGAGTGAGTGTGTGTGTGTGTGTGGGTTAAAATATTTGAAAAGTTTTGATGAGTGTAGTCGAGAGTAATATTCGTCAAGGTGTAAGATTGACCTGGTGTGTCTTGACCCAGTGGACGGGTGTAACATCTACCTAAACCTGAATTCATCAAGTAGTTATGTAAGTACTTACGAACCTGCACATCTTTTCTAATTCTTTGGCGACTTTGTTTACATATTAACAGTCTATGAGCTCCGCAGCACTAGGAGGCTGTCTGTAGCAATAATAACATTTCATTGGCAAGTTTCGATGCTCATAGACTGTTTAATAAATATAAACAAAGCCGCCAAAGATTGAGAAAAGATGTACAGGTTCGTAAGTAGTTGCGTAAATGCTTCTTGAATCCAAGCCATGGTGTTTTGAATCAAAGGACTGGCTTGAGTCGCAACCTGGTGGTGGAAAGTGCAGTTGTGATGGTTGGCAGCTTATCCTGTTGTCATGATCATTAATGAAGGTGATGCTGTGTCCGTTGCCATAAAATACACATCATCTATCTTCCTGTAAAGGGTAGGCGTGTGGGAGACAGCCCAACTTTAGTTGCATTAGAAGTAGCATAGAAATCAAAGACTATGGGAAATATAAAGATCCAAGTTTGGCTTCGTAAATCTTGAGACGGCATAATTGGCTCCCGGCAGTCTCCGAAGATGTTTTGATTCACCAAGAAGAGTATCCAGTCGTGCTGGGAGGTATGTAGTCGTGCTGGGGACCCATATCCCGAGATTTTGAATTGTTTTGCAGTGCATGAAGATATGACGTGATTGATTGATCGGACGCGCTGCGCTCTGGGAAATCTTATCTTCTACGTGAGATATCCGCCAAGGTTATTGATCATAATTCTCAGAGATTATTACAATGGATGTTTTTCACACTATTTAAGAGTCTGATAAGTTTACGTCAGTGACGACGTCCTTTCCGCCTAATTGTAATATGTTTGTTAATAAATGAATGATATATCTACTAGTTCACCCTACGCTCGTTCATGTAAGCATCTGGAGTAAGCTCGTGCGGGAACACACAGTGGTTGGTGAATTGTGGCACCGGTGGTTAAGGGTNTTTTCTGTCATCGTTCAGAAACGATGAAAGATTGTTTTTCGGCACGTAGCAGTAGGCGTCCGAGACTATGGAGTTGCGCTCTGGTTGCCGAGGCTGGGGAAACTGCTGGATGTAATCCTGGGGTTCTAGTTCAGCTAGACTAGCAACCGGGATGTAATGGACTGAGTCGAGGGCGGGTTGCAACATGTCGTTGTTGAATCACTGTGTGAAACAATTCAATAAAGGGGGTTGCTAGATATTCTGGTCAAATAATGACTGACGTATTAACATAGGACATTTTTTTTACTATTGTCTTATAGAGGATGGGCTGCGATAATTATACTGACACTACAGGTGGGTAGTAATGGGTACACACTCAATTGACGCCGAATTAGCAAAGCATATATAACTCCCCTCTGTCTCTCTTCTCTCTCTATCTCCTCCTGCCTTCTCCATCCCTATCACGATGAGTCATTTTACAGTCATTCAACTCATTCAACTTTGTAAATTAACAGTGAAACAACTTTTTGAAATTCTTATTTTTTGCCACATTAAGATGGTTTTCATTCTCTCCGAGAGAAGATGACACGGTTAATGGTGCCTGTATAAACAAACAACTTGAGTACACACTATGTTCTTCCGGTATGGAGCTCCCAGTGTCGGGGTCAGTAAGTGTGGCTGACTCAGCGAGGCTTGCCTCAATGAGCCGAGGAGCATCATTGGAAAAGTCAGATGGAAAGTCAGAAGTCAGAAAAGTCCGACTTTACCCGGGATTGCAAACACCAACAGTGCCTAACTCTTTGGTACATATTCTACTAGGTGAACAGAGGCATTAGGTGTAGGTAAACGTGCCCAAACGTCTCATCCTGTCCGGGAATAGAATAGTCCGGGTCTAATCGATTTTGATTCGACAAATATAGTCGGCCTTCACTGACATCTTACTACAAAGAATCATTAACACTATTTGTTTATATCAAGAGAAAACAAAAATAGCGACATTTTGATATGATCATACAACCAATTACCGAGCACACCCACGGTGTTTTAACCTGAGTGAGGGCATGATAGGCATCATACCCACTGCGCCAAGCCATCGGGCGCCACCTCCCGAGACCAGCCATCCACTGCTGTTATTCACACCTTCAGCGAGCAGGAAATCCCATATAAAAAAAGGCCCTAAAACGTGGAAGAGAAAATCGGGTGGTGGTGATATCTCGGGCTCACCTCCGCTCAGCTCATATTCCCGACTATTGCGGGGGACCTCGGCTGGTTTTAGCCTAGTGTTTATGGCCGCGGGGATCCCAAGCTCTCCTTCCTACCACCATTCTCTCCCTCCCTCATCTTTGTTTACATCTCCTCTTATACCAAGTATTTAATTCTTTATAATCGCTAACTAACTTGATTCAAATCGCCGAGTAAGAAGATTTAAGGAAATATGTTCTTGTTTGTTGACGCAGATGATGAGACAACGATGCTGGCGATGAGAGGGCGTAGTTTGGTTGTTTGTCATGTTTCATTATTCACTAGCTAATGTGCTTGGTGTTGACGCACTTTCCTTTCTTGTTTCATATGACTGGTGGCGGCGGGGGTCACTTGTTTATTGTGCACCCCATACCCATCATATGAGCGGTAGTTTATTGTGCACCTCATACCCATCATATGAGCGGTAGTTTATTGTGCACCCCATACCCATCATATGAGCGGTAGTTTATTGTGCACCCCATACCCATCATATGAGCGGTAGTTTATTGTGCACCCCATACAAGCTAAGAAACTTGGCATACTAGCAAACATGGAAAGCCATAGGAATTGTCCCTATGAGCAGTTCATCTTCGTGCATGGTAGAGCTAGAGACTGAGGAGGCTGGCAGATAGCAGGAATTTAGAGAGACTTCCGGTGGAGAGAAGAGGAGTTGGAGGAGGTAGTAAAGGAGAAGTGATAGAGGCAGGGAAGAGTGTATGGCTGGGTGGGCAGGGCTGATGGCTCTTATGATCCTTCTCTTGGGGCGATGATGTGTGTGTGTGTGTGTGTGTGTGTGTGTGTGTGTGTGTGTGTGTGTGTACTCACCTAATTGTACTCACCTAATTGTGCTTGCGGGGGTTGAGCTTTGGCTCTTTGGTCCCGCCTCTCAACTGTCAATCAACTGGTGTACAGATTCCTGAGCCTACTGGGCTCTATCATATCTACATTTGAAACTGTGTATGGAGTCAGCCTCCACCACATCACTTCCTAGTGCATTCCATTTACTAACTACTCTGACACTGAAAAAGTTCTTTCTAATGTCTCTGTGGCTCATTTGGGTACTCAGCTTCCACCTGTGTCCCCTTGTTCGCGCCCCTCCAGTGTTGAATAGTTCATCCTTGTTTACCCGGTCAATTCCCCTGAGGGTTTTGTAGGTTGTAATCATGTCCCCCTTTGCTCTTGTCTTCCAGTGTCTTCTCTCTTCCAGTGTGTGTGTGTGGTGTGTGTTGTGTGTGGTGTGTGTGTGTGTGTGGTGTGTGTGTGTGTGTGTGTGTGTGTGTGTGTGTGTGGGTGTGTATTCACCTAGTTGTTCTTGCAGGGGTTGAGCTCTGCTCTTTCGGCCCGCCTCTCAACTGTTACTCAATCAACTATAACTACTAACTATTATTTTCCCACACACACACACACCCAGGAAGCAGCTTCGTAACAGCTGTCTAATTCCCAGGTACCTATTTACTGCAAGGTAACAGGGGCATCAGGGTGAAAGAAATTTTGCCCATTTGTTTCTGCCTGCTCCGGGATTCGAACCCAGGCCACATAATGCGAGTCCTGCGCGCTCTCCGCTCAGCTACCAGACCCCTGTGTGTGTGTGTGTGTGTGTGTGTGTGTGTGTGTGTGTGTGTGTGTGTGTGTGTGTGTGTGTGTGTGTGTGTGTGTGTGTGTGTGCACCCCATCCTCTGGTTATACGTGTTCATGCGGCGGCCAGCCCCAGAAACACATTCACCAATGTTAATGCACTATAAAATGAATAACGGTATCTTCTATAACAATAAGTGAATATTATTATGTATTATAATTTTGCCTAACGTTAGGTCTAAGCGTGTTGGTTCTGTCGGCAGTGATGTGTTTTTGCAGTATTGGAGAGGGAGAAGTTGTGGAGAGAGCCAGCATGACTGCCCAGCACTTGTAACAGTAGCGGACATGATTAGGCTATATAAGGCAGGAATGTTGCATGGAAACTGCTCGGTGTGTTGACTAGGCTGGCCAGACGCCCTGCTGTTGAACACCGAGTCCTCCGTCTTACCACACCTCAAACACCACCTTAATTTGTCCTTTTTGGGGCTTGTTTAACAATAATTATAAATAGTACATAGACTTCTTTATTTAGTTTGCGAAGTAAGCTAATATCAGCATCTGCGATAAAATATACATTACTAAAACATTTAAGAAATCTGACGCAAGAATTTACTCTCATTAATTTGTTAATTAAATAATAATTTGCAGGCGAAGAGTCACAATAACGTGGCTGAAGTATGTTGACCAGACCACACACTAGAAGTTGAAGGGACGACGACGTTTCGGTCCGTCCTGGACCATTCTCAAGTCGCTTGTGATCTAAATAATAATTTATTTAAATATTTACAAGAAACTACTATTGGGTTAGTGTTGTTATTATAATGTGCTTTATTTAACCCGTGGGCATAGCTTGTGTCAGAGGAAGCGGAAGAAATCAGAGTGAGAGTAACTAGCCAACAACCCAGAGAGAGAACTTTATCCAATAACACCGTACACTTGGATAACAAAAGACCCAAGCACATCAGACGTCAGTTATCACAGCTAGTATAAGTCCCTCTGTCACTTCCACCTTCCCCTCCCACTTGCGAAGTAAATAAGAGCCAAGAAGAGAAGTTGACGATAATTAAAGAAAAGCGGCAACATCAAAGGAATAACTGGCTTGGAACACACGATGTGGAGCAATTAACGGATGATAAGAGCCTGAGTCGGTTGCCCAGCCATTGGCGAGTCTGCCACTCCTTCAGCTTGCCCTAAACAAGAAAAATTGGTGCCGACACTTAAGAGCTATCCACACCTACATCACAGAGGCTCTGAGGGCTCACTGCCCTAACCAGAGTCGACCGCCTCCGACTAATTGAGTGCTGGATTCTCCACCGCCCACCTTCCCCTTCCCCTGAAGGTGGTTTCCTCCATTAATGTGGACATTAAGGCTTGTTGCCTTCTTTTGATAATTAATTACTTATTTCTGTAACAGTGAGTCCCTTCATGTGCGAGCTTGTATTGCACATAATTCAGTTCTTTGGGTATTATTCAGAGCGGCACGCTAGCTCCCTGGTGGCTGTATCAACCCAAATCTCAGCTTGGAAAATTACGTGTAGTAGTAGGTTTAATAAAATTAAAATTAGGTAGGTGTAATAATGTGTTCGATGACACAGAAGGCATCTGCGTAACTTCTCAAGTCCCTCTTCTGTCAGTGACATTAACATTAGGCTAAAAAGTTGGCCTAATGTTAGGCTAACGTTTGAGAAACACGGGGCAATGTTATCTTCAGTAATGCTGTCTTGTCCTGGCGGCTCACAGCTTTTCCTCTACGGTTTTGTTTTTTCCTTTAGGCAAGTGGACCGAGACCGAAGCCTACACTACATATTCATCACTCAATCAGTCCCTTAATGTATTAAAATAAAGATGAGGTCTTTAATTTTTTGGCTTCTATTTTTGCCTTCTCCCATTCCTCTTCAGCACCCTTTCCTCCCTCCTCCTAGTTCTTCGTCTCTACCAATCCTTGTTTTCTACCAGAGCCCAGGGGTGTAGACAGGCAGGGGGGCTGGGGGGGGGGGAGGTGTGGTAACGGTCATATCATGGTGATAAACGATTGTTTCGCCTGTCAAAGAAAATGGATCTCTCCTTTCAAATTCCCGCCTGGCAAAGAAAATCTCATGCCAATCCCTATAGACATATACGTGATGTGATTTTAACAGAAACATTGCATTGCATATATATATATATATATATATATATATATATATATATATATATATATATATATATATATATATATATATATATATATATATCCCAGGTGAGTGGAAATGTTTATTTCCACAAAAGTGTGGATGCCAAAGTATATGAGGCGGGCGCGGGTCAGTAATTCCTCTGGGTAGCAGTCAAGGAAAAGTTGTAAATTTCAGTTTGGCAGCAGGCTGCTGCTTTTGGAAACTTTCCTTCTTAGGCTACTCAATAGCTTGGTCGATAGAACTTCGTTCTCACACGCGTGGGGCCTACGGTTCGAGTCTCCTAGAGCCGAGGTGAATGGATTTACTTTGTATTCTTTTTTGTTTATATATTTCTATATATATATGTCACATTTGCTCTTGGCGCATTTACGTTTCCAACTTGAATCTGTTCTCTTATTCTATTTTCTTTCAGCTTGAAAAGGTCGTCCTTCTCCAGCTTAACCAATTACTCAAAGTATTTTGTATATAAGGATCATATCCTCTGAAGAGTTGTTAGATTGTGCCTCTTTAAATTGCATCCGTCGATTAGATCTAGTTATGGCACTAGGCTTGCCTTTATTCTTAACTTAGATCGAGTACTGCATTAGGCTTACCTTCATCCATCGTTTAGATCTAGTTATGGAACTATGTTTGCCTTCATTCATTGCTTAGATCTAGTTCTGGCATAAGGCTTGTCTTCATTCATCGCTTAGATCTAGTTCTGGCATATGGCTTACCTTCATTCATCGCTTAGATCTAGTTCTGACATATGGCTTACCTTCATTCATCGCTTAGATCTAGTTCTGGCATAAGGTTTGCCTTCATTCATCGCTTAGATCTAGTTCTGGCATAAGGCTTGCCTTCATTCATCGCTTAGATCTAGTTCTGACATATGGCTTACCTTCATTCATCGCTTAGATCTAGTTCTGACATATGGCTTACCTTCATTCATCGCTTAGATCTAGTTCTGACATATGGCTTACCTTCATTCATCGCTTAGATCTAGTGCTGGCATAAGGCTTGCCTTCA
This sequence comes from Procambarus virginalis, assembly GCA_020271785.1. Taxonomy (NCBI): domain Eukaryota; kingdom Metazoa; phylum Arthropoda; class Malacostraca; order Decapoda; family Cambaridae; genus Procambarus; species Procambarus virginalis. The sequence continues at coordinate 7,087,447 of WNGS01066681.1, read as the reverse complement.
TTCATCGCTTAGATCTAGTGCTGGGCACTAGGTTTGAGTTCATTCCTCGCTTAGGTCTGGTTCTGACACAATATTTGTTGGTCTGTGAAGGGAAGCAAGAGAGGAGGCCCTCTGGCGGCAGTGTTCAGATGTAGAAAATAATGGGCTAACGAGAAACTCTTTCAGTCAGCTGGCAAGGTCAACAACGCCAATGACACTATTGTTTTCAGAGCGTTAAGGCAAACACCCTCAGCTTGAACTAGCGATTGTGACGTTTGTGAAGATAAGTGGTGATTCGCCAGAGAAATGCCTGGGCTTCTGGCAAGACTCAACCACTCCAGTAAGTCAACAGTTGAACGATACTTTCAAATATTTTATTTGTATTTTATTGCGATTGTCATGCTCTTGTTAGAAGTTATTTTAGTGACAAAATTTGCAAGCTTCCTACTGTTTATTATATTTGTTATTATGTAACATATGCAGTCGGGTTCGTTTTTGACTCACAATCAGGAATTCCTGGTTCGAATCCCGGGCGGGACAGAAATGGTTGGGTGCGTTCCTATCATCTAATCCTTCTGTTCACCTAGCAGTAAATAGGTACCTAAGAATTAGGTTGTTGTGGCGTTTCATCCGGGGGGGGGGGGGTCAAGCTCGACCCCCCAAAGCAAAGCAAAAGCGGGTGTGTGTGTTGGGGGGGGGGGAGGAGGTTTCGGGATAGGACCTCGATATAAGGCGAACATGTATATATACACTGGCTGTATGTCCCTCGATACATTGAATTATTATTATTGTTATTAAAATATATATCGTTATCAGTTTATTACGAAACCCAAACCTATCATGAGGGAGGCGGTAGAAAGGTTTCAGTCACACGGGGTTCAAGGAGTTTAGCAAAGTCCCTGATCAATGCTGTTAGGCTAGCCATTTACTCTTGAAATATACTAGCGTCAAATTCGAATTTGTCTGTCATCGATGAAACAGCTAGACAGTTAGTTGAATATAAGATAAAACCCCGTACTTGCGTATTTGTGAAATTTATGTAAAGAATTTACGCCAAGTCTTTCGCACTCTCCTGAGTGCTTTGTCAAGGTCTGAGTGTGTGTTCTGTACATAAATTTAACAAATATACAAGTGTGGATTTTTATCCTATGTTATTATATATGTGAGAAGACATTACCATTACTAATTAGTTGAATATTAGTGATAAAGTTGATTGAGGGAGCTCAATTCAAATTGGCCGCCGGCGGGAGAGGCCAATGGCGCGCGGTGATTGGTGGAGCCGGCGGGCACCTGCCCCAGCATGGCCGCCTGCCGTACACTGACCAACCGCGCCAACACACACCACACAGCACCTCACCCGGCGTTAGTAACCTCTTCTCTCGAGACGTCGTGTACTTGACAACACTACAGGTGTTCCCCGACCACGCCCAGTCAACCACTTGACACGTGAAGGTCATCAATCAAGAGGGAGAAGACTGAACCTGGGGTGAGTCCTCGTTATGCTGACCCTCCCCGTGGCGGCCATGTCATGATTGTCTTCTGTGTTGTGGTGTCACACTTCCAGTACTTGGTAGTGGCGGCCACACCAGTACTTGGTAGTGGCGGCCATACCAGTACTTGGTAGTGGCGGACCATACAGTACTTGGTAGTGGCGGCCATACCAGTACTTGGTAGGGGCGGCCATACCAGTACTTGGTAGTGGCGGCCATACCAGTACTTGGTAGTGGCGGCCATACCAGTACTTGGTAGTGGCGGGCCACCAGTACTTGGTAGTGGCGACCACACCAGTACTTGGTAGTGGCGGCCATACCAGTACTTGGTAGTGGCGACCACACCAGTACTTGGTAGTGGCGGGCACACCAGTACTTGGTAGTGGCGGCCACACCAGTACTTGGTAGTGGCGGCCACACCAGTACTTGGTAGTGGCGGCCACACCAGTACTTGGTAGTGGCGGCCACACCAGTACTTGGTAGTGGCGGCCACCAGTACTTGGTAGTGGCGGCCACACCAGTACTTGGTAGTGGCGGCCACACCAGTACTTGGTAGTGGCGGGCACACCAGTACTTGGTAGTGGCGGCCATACCAGTACTTGGTAGTGGCGGCCACACCATTACATGGTAGTGGCGGCCACACCATTACATGGTAGTGGCGGCCACACCAGTACATGGTAGTGTCGGCCACACCATTACATGGTAGTGGCGGCCACACCATTACATGGTAGTGGCGGCCACACCATTACATGGTAGTGTCGGCCACACCATTACATGGTAGTGGCGGCCACACCATTACATGGTAGTGGCGGCCACACCAGTACATGGTAGTGGCGGCCACACCCCTTATATATTTCCTTGTGACAAACTACAGTTTTTTGTCACACGCATTACATAGTAACGGAAAGTGTGGGATATTTTTGCTAGCTCATATAACTCACCGTGTACTGAAGCAACTGTCAAATTTTGGTATGAAGGACAAATAAAAATTCATATATTCTGGTTAGAATGATTAAATATATGACCACGTCAGAGGTAGATCAAGTAACATCCAAGAGACCGCTGGTGGGAGACGCGAGTCTTTTCATTGCATGGTTATCTTGAGAGATTCGGGGCTTAGTGTCCCGCGCCCGGTCCTGACCGGCCTCCACCCCAGGAAGCAGCCCGTGACAGCTGACTAACACCCAGGTACCTATTGCCCCCTGTTACTCCTAGGTAACAGGGTGTGGTGAAAGAAACTCTGCCCATTGTTTCTCGCCGGCGCCCGGGATCGAACCCAGGACCACAGGATCACGCGTCCAGTGTTCTGTCCGCTCAGCCACCGGCTCCCTTGAAACTAATAAACTGAATAATAAACTGAAACTAATAGTATAGATTCCACTTCCTCTCAGTACTGTGACGTTTGGTTGAAGTTCTTTGTGTTATTTTGTTTTCAAACATTATAGAATCTTCCTGTTTTCG
>WNGS01066681.1:7064326-7084255 GCA_020271785.1 Procambarus virginalis | reverse complement strand
TTTACCTCTGGTATATGCTTCTTCCAGTAAAAGCCTAAGACTGGCAACTTTCTCGAGGGAACAGATATTGCTTTCTATATTATTGCGTAATAATATGTCACAACAAATTATTTGCGTAATAATATGTCACAACAAATTATTTGCGTAATAATATGTCACAACAAATTATTTGCGTAATAATATGTCAACAAATTATTGTATCGGTCACAACATAATTTTAACGTACTTTAAACGTTTAAACAATGACTCGAGGTGAATTCATATTCCACAATGACGAAGGGAAATTCTTTGGTGAGCTTCAGGCAACATTATCAAATAACTGGGTTCTATGATTATAAAATTACTCTGGATTTTAAAAATACTTCCATATAAAGGGAGCTTCTAATGACTCAATTGCTTCTAATTGCATAATTGACTTAAATTTGTTTCCTGGAAAAATGTAGTACCGAAAATGCAAATTAAACTCGTATTTGGAGTATGTTCACATAAAACAAAGATCGGTGTTCTTGTGGATGATATGAAGTCCGCGTGAAATAATCAATATGCAGCCGTCAACGATTGGGGAAAATTGGGATTAGGAGAAAGGGAACGGGAAAATGATTCGACAGTTGCTCGCTTTTTTGGTACTATGCTCTTTTGTTTTATTGTGATGTCTTTGTTTAGATATCAGTGAACACTGTGATGTCTTTGTTTAGATATCAGTGAACACTGTGATGTCTTTGTTTAGATACTAAGTGAACACTGTGATGTCTTTGTTTAGATATCAGTGAACACTGTGATGTCTTTGTTTAGATATCAGTGTACACTGTGATGTCTTTGTTTACATATCAGTGTACACTGTGATGTCTTTGTTTAGATATCAGTGTACATTGTGATGTCTTTGTTTAGATATCAGTGTACACTGTGATGTCTTTGTTTAGATATCAGTGTACACTGTGATGTCTTTGTTTAGATATCAGTGAACACTGTGATGTCTTTGTTTAGATACCAAGTGTTCACTGTGATGTCTTTGTTTAGGTATCAGTGAACACTGTGATGTCTTTGTTTAGATATCAGTGTACACTGTGATGTCTTTGTTTAGATACCAAGTGAACACTGTGATGTCTTTGTTTAGATATCAGTGTACACTGTGATGTCTTTGTTTAGATACCAAGTGAACACTATGATGTCTTTGTTTAGATATCAGTGAACACTGTGATGTCTTTGTTTAGATATCAGTGAACACTGTGATGTCTTTGTTTAGATACCAAGTGAACACTGTGATGTCTTTGTTTAGATATCAGTGTACACTGTGATGTCTTTGTTTAGATACCAAGTGAACACTATGATGTCTTTGTTTAGATATCAGTGAACACTGTGATGTCTTTGTTTAGATACCAAGTGAACACTGTGATGTCTTTGTTTAGATATCAGTGTACACTGTGATGTCTTTGTTTAGATACCAAGTGAACACTGTGATGTCTTTGTTTAGATACCAAGTGAACACTGTGATGTCTTTGTTTAAACACTGTTATTGACTAGGCTTATGATCAGCCATAACACTAGTGTGAATAGCCTAAGAAATTGTCATTACGTAATTTAAATACATAATTTGTATACAAGACAGTGATTGATTAAAGACGTTACTGAGGTGACATCCTGTATGCAAATTTAGCATTGTTGTATATGCAAATCGGAACTAGAGAAATAAATAATGATAGCATATGCAAGTATAATCAGAGATTAGGCTAGTATGTTAGTTGTTCTCATAATTTGCATAGGATAATATTGTTTAATAAGTAATATATGATATGATATGTAAATTAAGACAGGATTACGATCGCTTATTTTGGAGAGAATAAGATTTTGACAAAATTAAATGTAAAATATAGCTAGGCTTATGTTTAATCTGCACATCAAGAAGTGTGAAGCATAAATTGATTACCAACATGTAAGTGCAATTAATATAATTTAAGAAAGGTCAGGGTTATGCCATTGTTTGATATAATAATTGATGTTTGATATCTATTTACTGCTAGGTGAACACAGACATTAAGTGAAAGGAAATGTGGCCAACCATTTCTGCCTTGCCTGGAAATAAAACCTGGGATCCCTGATTGTAAGTTGAGAAGGAAGCTACGAGACCTATGAGTAACTAACAGTACCCGGTTAAATTAGTGAGTACTCTCCCAGGCAGAATGGAGAGGGGGGGGGGGCGCTACTGAGTTGCATTCTACATTTAAAGGGGCAGATGTGTAATCTGAGTTTGTAATTAACTATTATGTATTATGTGAAGTGTTGTGATAGAAATATATATTCCTTTTATGGGTGAATTGTACTGGATTGTGATTATGTTTAATTGTATGTTATGTTTTATTGTTAATTCGTTGCACTTGACTGTTAATTAAATTTAGCAACATCAGGGGGACTGGGCTGCACCTTGCAGTGGCTATCAACTTCACTTGTACGCTTCAGTATTCCTTTGAATTTTACATTAGTGTATTCTTGCACAGTCAGAAAATTTAAGAAGTGCTATCAAGATATTATTAATTGATAGTGTCTTATGTTTAGTTAGAATTTTATGTTACGAATGTTAGCAGGAATTAAGTGTTGTCGCCTGTAGTTCTCAGACAAAGAAGTTATTGGAGTTACTGGTATAATTATTAAGTGAAGATATTTGCCCAATCATTCCTGTAGATTAGGACTAGGATTTTGCCTAGCAGAGTGTTGTAAAACGAATCCCAGGTTGTTGTTTAGTAACTGCATGCCAGTCAACTGTTGTACGGTTGCGGCCTACAAAAGGTCAATTATTATAGAACAAAGGCATTACCCTGACCTTTCTTAAATTACATTATTTATATTTACATGTTGATAATCAATTTATACTTGGCAGCTGATATGCAGATTAAACATATATGGTTCTCGGTGTTTTGTATAATTCTTGTTTATGAAATGAACTATTGTTTAACAGGTCGTCCTGACTTTCAATGTATCCTTGATATAGACAGTCAGTTATTCATTTTATTCAGTCTTAAATTGTGGGTAGGGTCCTGAAGGTATTCTGTAATGCTGCTTTATTTGCTAATAAATGCATAACAGATATCAAGTGTCTATGAAATTCTTCTCAAGAGAAGCTCTTAAGAATGGTGGTTGTCGTGTCTGAAGAATGGTTGTTGTCTGGTACTGAAGAATGGTTGTTGTCTGGTACCGATCAATGGTGGTTGTGCTGGTACTGAAGAATGGTGATTGTCTGGTACTGAAGAATGGTGGTTGTCTGGTACCGAGCAATGGTTGTTGTGCAACCTGTCCTCTTAAAAAGAACGTCGCATTTGGCCGTTTGCTCGTATGGCCGAATTTGGACGTAATTTGAAAATGAAAAAAATATGAAAATAAATTTGGGATTTTTTTTTTCAACAACAGTAAGTTAAGGGTCCTCTGATAGGTTAGGTGGGCAGGAAATTCTCTTAAAGTTTCAAAACGTTATGAAAAACGTTAATTTAAAGTGTCCTCTCAGAACCTCTGCGCGTACGCCGGACGACTCAAATAGAAAACGGAACAGAACGTCACTTTTGTGAGTCGATTTCATTTCAAATTACGTCGAAATTTGGCCATATCACGCAAACGAGCCAAAAGTGACGTTCTTTTTAAGAGGACGGGTTGTGTTGTGCTGGTACTAAAGAATGGTTGTTGTGTTGATACTTAAGAATGTTTTTTTTATTATTCAGATTGGTTATCGTTTAGTAATGAATTCCTTTTTAATTTTAAACATCACATTTTTGTTAAAGTCTTGTTGACTGTTTCTACTCCCCTGGTCAGAGACCGGGCCTCGGGCACCTTGATCCCCGGAATCAGCGCTAGGTATCCTCAAAGGACAGTTTAGTTTGTGAACCATTCTGGGCTAAGGATTGGACCCAGCCTAAGTGTGTTTCATCCTCTAGTGACGTATCCTGTATTTATGTATTTACGTATGTAGGTTAGCTTAGCATTTTAAAAGCACCGACTCACCTTCTGTGGTTGATTGTTCAATAAACCCCTGAACTATATGTTTAACACATCTCTAACCCTGTCCATGGAGGACAGAAGAAAATGTATATATGCTGGTTAGCATTGTAAATGTGTGGCCACGACTGTGGTAGAAAATAATAATAATAAAAAAAATTCTACTTTTCCCCCTTCTTGTTTCTAATTACCCCTTTATTCTTATTTTCCTAAATGTCTTTTACTTCACAAGCTGTCTATCGTGCTCCTCACTTTTTCCATCTCATTCCTCATTTTCCCCCACCCTTCTTCTCACACCCCCCACCCTCTCCTCCTGACCAAGCGAAGCTCACATAATCAGCCGACGGAGGCGAGGAGGCATTTCTCACAATTTCTCACAATTACCCACTAGTCGTATAAAAGGCATTGTGAGAATCTTGTCGTTGCCCGGAACTTCTTCGTTTTCTTTTAATCTAAGTTATTGTTGGTGTGAGAGTGGAGGGAGAGATGGAGGAAAGGAGCTAGGAGGGAGAGATAGAGGGAAGAAGAGCGACGATTGTATTGGTATTGTAACCGTCCTGTGACGTAATGTCCTGTCTGGCCAATCACAGGCCTCATGTGCCATGCTCAGCCAATGAAAGAGCAGCCTCGCTCGGGAAAATTGCTTCTTGTGTTTATCTCTTTGAGTTGGAGTGTTATTGAAGTGGTCTTTGGCAATTCTGTTATTATTGTTGTTTGTTTCAGCAGTGAGGCTTGAGTGTGGAAGCCATATTTTTTAGATTTGGATTTATGCGGAGATGATGATGTGGTTTAGATCTGTTTGTCATGTAATTGGATGTATCTAGAATGCACATTAGTGCATTCCAGAACCCATATAGACAATTATTTTGTTTAAAGGCAAAAGTGTGAGCTTTATCTCATAATTCTCATTGGCTGGAACAGGAAACCAGCACTTTGGCTTACTGAAATCCCTCTAGGGATTATCCTTTCCCAGAATACAACCCAGAAGTTCCATGACAATAGTACCTTTACCTCCGGGTATCTATTTTACTGCTAGGTGAACTGGAGCATCAGGTGAATAGGAACGTGTCTAGCCATTTCTGTCCTGCCCGGGACTGAACCCGGCTTCCTCGATTGTAATGATTAGGTAGACTACTGTGCTACAGAACTTTTTTTTACAGTACAATCTAATGAGTATAAAAAACGAAGCAAATAGCTAAAGTTTAATGCAGTTAGGTGAGTACATTCAAAGGCAAAATAATAAGTTTCTTACTATGGTAGTTGGAAGTAGCCAGATGGCCTTTGTGATGGAAAGTTTAATGTGAGCTCTTCTATAAAACTAATGCTAGTTTTTCATAACATCAGTAATGCAAATAATCCAGACATGACGTGGGAACTGTGACAGTATTTATTATCTTCGGCTGTATATTTGCATCACGTTTAATATTTATACTAATGGTCTAATTATGTTTTTGCATTTATATTCCAATATTTTGTATTCGGGGTTGCGAGAGGCGACATTTTATAGGAAGTAATAATAAATCATATTGTCAATGTTTTGTTATTGCCAGCGTGAGTTGAGAAGATTGCAGTCTTCACATCCTTTGAGGTCAATATTTGGGAATATTCCTGGATACTAATCTTGATCCTCAACTGGGAATTTTGAGGATAATATCTTAATGTCAATTAAAAATTGTGAAAAATACGAATAGTTGTTCTCTGTTTGGATATTTTAAAAGGACGAATTCCGTATATAATGCTGAACTTTAGTAAGACATATATGGCAGAATTTATATATATATATATATATATATATATATATATATATATATATATATATATATATATATATATATATATATGCAATTGACGATCACAAAACACTGATCATTTTATGCGGAAAATCCACAGAGAAAAATGAAAGGAGGTAACGTTTCGACTCGTAAAGCCTTTGTCAAACCAGACTGACTAATAATATATATAAAAGATTATGATTTCTCATTACACTGAGATATGAAGGTTAAAAGATTCAACAGCCATTAGCGAATATTATATCTGATAAAAGTCCTATTTTAATATTATAGATTCACTCCCTCTTCCCTCAGGAACGGCTCATATTTAGTTTCTGTCATCGTTCAGAAACGATGAAAGATTGTTTTCGGCACGTAGCAGTAGGCGTCCGAGACTATGGAGTTGCGCTCTGGTTGCCGAGGCTGGAGGAACTGCTGGATGTAATCCTGGGGTTCTAGTTCAGCTAGACTAGCAACCGCTGGATGTAATGGACTTGAGTCGAGGGCGGGTTGCAACATGTCGATTGTTGAATCACTGTGTGAAACAATTCAATAAAGGGGGTTGCTAGATATTCTGGTCAAATAATGACTGACGTATTAACATAGGACATTTTTTTTTACTATTGTCTTATAGAGGATGGGCTGCGATAATTATACTGACACTACAGGCTGGGTAGTAATGGGTACACACTCAATTGACCGCCGAATTAGCAAAGCATATATAACTCCCTCTGTCTCTCTTCTCTCTCTCTCTCTCTCTCCTCCTGCCTTCTCCATCCCTATCACGATGAGTCATTTTACAGTCATTCAACTCATTCAACTTTGTAAATTAACAGTGAAACAACTTTTTGAAATTCTTATTTTTTGCCACATTAAGATGGTTTTCATTCTCTCCGAGAGAAGATGACACGGTTAATGGTGCCTGTATAAACAAACAACTTGAGTACACACTATGTTCTTCCGGTATGGAGCTCCCAGTGTCGGGGTCAGTAAGTGTGGCTGACTCAGCGAGGCTTGCCTCAATGAGCCAAGGAGCATCATTGGAAAAGTCAGATGGAAAAGTCAGAAGTCAGAAAAGTCCGACTTTACCCGGGATGCAACACACAACAGTTGCCTAACTCTTTGGTACATATTTACTACTAGGTGAACAGAGGCATTAGGTGTAGGTAAACGTGCCCAAACGTCTCATCCTGTCCGGGAATAGAATAGTCGGGTCTAATCGATTTTGATTCGACAAATATAGTTCGGCCTTCACTGACATCTCACTACAAAGAATTCATTAACACTATTTTTTATATCAAGAGAAAACAAAAATAGCGACATTTTGATATGATCATACAACCAATTACCGAGCACACCCAACGGTGTTTAACCTGAGTGAGGGCATGATAGGCATCATACCCACTGCACCAAGCCATCGGGCGCCACCTCCCGAGACAGCCATCCACTGCCTGTTATTCACACCTTCAGCGAGCAGAAAATCCCATATAAAAAAGGCCCTAAAACGTGGAAGAGAAAATCGGGTGGTGGTCATATCTCTGGGCTCACCTCCGCTCAGCTCATATTCCCGGCTATTGCGGGGACCTCGGCTGGTTTTAGCCTAGTGTTTATGGCCGCCGGGGAGTCCCAAGCTCTCCTTCTACCACCATTCTCTCCCTCCCTCATCTTTGTTACATCTCTTCTTATACTAAGTATTTAATTCTTTATAATCGCTGACTAACTTGATTCAAATCGCCGAGTAAGAAGATTTAAGGAAATATGTTCTTGTTTGTTGACGCAGATGATGAGACAACGATGCTGGCGATGAGAGGGCGTAGTTTGGTTGTTTGTCATGTTTCATTATTCACTAGCTAATGTGCTTGGTGTTGACGCACTTTCCTTTCTTGTTTCATATGACTGGTGGCGGCGGGGGTCACTTGTTAATTGTGCACCCCATACCCATCATATGAGCGGTAGTTTATTGTGCACCTCATACCCATCATATGAGCGGTAGTTTATTGTGCACCCCATACCCATCATATGAGCGGTAGTATTATGTGCACCCCATACCCATCATATGAGCGGTAGTTTATTGTGCACCCCATACAAGCTAAGAAACTTGGCATACTAGCAAACATGGAAAGCCATAGGAATTGTCCTATGAGCAGTTCATCTTCGTGCATGGTAGAGCTAGAGACTGAGGAGGCTGGTAGATAGCAGGAATTTAGAGAGACTTCCGGTGGAGAGAAGAGGAGTTGGAGGAGGTAGTAAAGGAGAAGTGATAGAGGCAGGGAAGAGTTCATTCTTCAATATGGCTGGGTGGGCAGGGCTGATGGCTCTTATGATCCTTCTCTTGGGGCGATGATGTACTCACCTAATTGTACTCACCTAATTGTGCTTGCGGGGGTTGAGCTTTGGCTCTTTGGTCCGCCTCTCAACTGTCAATCAACTGGTGTACAGTTTCCTGAGCCTACTGGGCTCTATCATATCTACATTTGAAACTGTGTATGGAGTCAGCCTCCACCACATCACTGCCTAGTGCATTCCATTTACTAACTACTCTGACACTGAAAAAGTTCTTTCTAATGTCTCTGTGGCTCATTTGGGTACTCAGCTTCCACCTGTGTCCCTTGTTCGCGCCCCTCCAGTGTTGAATAGTTCATCCTTGTGTGTGTGTGTGTGTGTGTGTGTGTGTGTGTGTGTGTGTGTGTATACTCACCTAATTGTACTCACCTAATTGTGCTTGCGGGGGTTGAGCTTTGGCTCTTTGGTCCCGCCTCTCAACTGTCAATCAACTGGTGTACAGATTCCTGAGCCTACTGGGCTCTATCATATCTACATTTGAAACTGTGTATGGAGTCAGCCTCCACCACATCACTTCCTAGTGCATTCCATTTACTAACTACTCNTTTTTCTAATTTTTCATCAGTGATCTTCACAGGCATCTAATACAATTTATCTTAAGCTGATAACATTAGTTTGCACTCACTCACTTCAACTATATACAGCTTGCAGCCTTCAGTGAATCTCTGATCTTAATTCAATCTTCAGTTAACAGGTTGAGGCTTGTCAGCACTATCTTGAGACATTAATCATTAACCCCACCTTCCCCTCCCTCCCTCCCTCCATCATTATCCTAGGCATCACATGTGACCTGAGAAAAATGCCACTGTCCGTTTGCCATAAAATGCCACTTCTCCATTACTTGAGAATGTAAAGGTGAGCAGATTGTGACACTGATTGATTTCCACTGTCCTGCAAAACTTAGTTGGGTATCCTCTTAAAGTTTATAATATTTCACTTGTCCATTACTTGAGCTCTACAAAAAGAGATGATTAGAAACAAGTAGAGCATACATCAAAAGTCATATGGGTGGAAGTAGTAAAGAGGCGCTAATGTGAACATGACTGGTTTGATGGTGTTAGGTGAGGTGCTAATGTGAACAAGATTGGTTTGATGGTTTAGTGGGAGAGATTTAAATAAATGTAATCCATAATATCAGAATGATGTTTGCTTGTCGTTCTTCTAGCAGTAAATGGTAGAGATATATACTGGCAAGTTAAAAGTGTTGTGATTTAAATGCAGATGACTGCCAGAAGTTAGCTGGATTTAAGTAAATTAATGGTGGTATAGTGAATATGGTACTGGTTACCATGTTTAAATTAGGGGCAAATAGAGAAGAGTGTCAGAGAAATTTGAACCCAAGTTTGGGGTACAATATGTCAAGGAATACAAATGGCTGGTTCAATTGAAGTCCAAGATAGGAATATTGTGATAAGAAGGGGGACATAATTAGAAGATAGGTATTGAATTTATAGTCTGTCTTAAAATATGGAAGTGAAATATTGATGTATCACGGAAATGAAAAATTTAGTCAGTATATTATTGGTAATCTGTGAAGCATGTATTGCTTGATTGATTTAATTATTACGTAAAAGAAATTAAATGTTATTATGTTCTAAAGTCTGTGACCTTTATGGCTGAGGAATGAACAATATGATATTGTGAAGATTAAGAATTTTTTTAATAAATTTGGAAGTTGGAAGAATGTAAAGGTGAGCAGATTGTGACAGTAAGAAAAAGTATCATGTATATCAATATGCACAAGTGATGACAGTGACTTGAGCCAAGTGGAATAGGAAGGGAATGAATGACTAACATAATGTTGAAAACATTTATATGCAGTACAGTACAGTACTTGATACATAGTTTATGAAGCAGCAGTGGTGCCATGTTTAGATACTTTATTAGCGTGTGGTTGAAATAGTTTTCCAAGATGCTACATGGCTTGAAGGACATTGTAAAAGAATGGGCATCTATGAATATTTCCAAGTTAGTGCCACTCTTTGAAAAGCAAAAGACCTATGTAATGATGACTACATATATTTTATGGTTTATCCTATTTAACATTAAATTTAATTTTCCTTAGGGAAAGTTCCTGTATTTGGCTCTGTCATATGAAAATGGAGTATTGACCTCAAAGAAGATAGATCCTTTTGGAACTTACGAGACTGGATCTTGGCTGGAGCGAGTTGTTGTAATTGGACTTAAGAAACGCCCATCCAAAGTTACTATACAGAGTGCCTGTAAGTCTGGTCTTTATAGTACATACCTGAGTCGTAATTCATTAATAAAAAATTTGTGTATTGCATTACCTCTGATAAAATTAATAGGTACTTCTGTTAGAAAAATAATACTGTAGAAAAAAGCTCAGCATTTTTTTTATATGAATTAATTTAAGGAAAGAAAATTTGTAAATGCAATATCTATAATGGTATGTAGATAGGAAACTTGGTGATTTGGTTGTATACAACCTTAACATTGTTGTTGTTTTTATAATATAAACATTGATAAGATTAAACTGTCTTATATTCAATTGTTATATTGTCATGAATATAATACTTAATTCAGTACTCTTATGTATTAATAATGCTCCTACCCAAATAATGATTTTGCATTATTTATTTCACAGCTCTAGGTACGCGTGACTTGGAGAGCTTCTTTGAAAGTGGTACAGGCACCCATGCTAGTCATTTCACCATACGTAAGCCAGGAGTTAGCATGAATGAGGCATTCACTATCACCATCCATTGAGAGAGTTTTTATTAGACAGTATAGTGCTACTTGTGTTGTTGATTGTGGAGGGGTTAAGACACTCATCTTGAAATTTGCTTTGTAAAGTAGTTAAGGATCTAATGCAAGGGTGCAAAGAGTAAATAATTGTATTTATTATCAAATGGATAATAAATAATATTTATTATTTATTATCATAAATAATTGTATTTGCAGTGAGGTGTTTAGTGATGTGGTGGTACATGTGAAATGTATCGTTGAACAGTTCCCTCCCCTTCACTGTGTGCATGTTGGATGTGTGGGAGACCATTTTTACTCGTTAAAAAATACATTTTTTGTAACAATTCTGAGGTGTATAAATGTAGCTTCTATAATATAGCTGAATAAATCTGCACATGAAGGTTAATGGTATATGTATATATATTCATATATGGGTTGTATCTGCATAATTATTAAGTATACTGTATATGCTTTGAAGGGAAGAAAGTTTGCGTACACAAACAAGACGTATTAATTAGATTAATGTATATATGCATTTGTTTCACAAAAATGCAATATATATATATAAGCTGGAAGGTGAAAAATAGATATTCTAATTTTATTAAAAATTTTAGTAACTGCAAAACTGAAACACCTGAATGGCAACTGTTATTATATATTAATATTTAAATAGTTACATTTATTTTGAAGAATGTGTTCCTAATTTGTTTGAAGATATTCCTCCAATAATTTCTCATTTTCCCATGATTATGTTTAATCATGTACATCCATTTAGTCTTGTGAGAACTCACCCGGGGTGAGAATTGCCTGTAATAAGAAACTGAAACTCAATTAGGTCTGTGCTCTGTTGTAAAAATTTTCTGAATAGGTTACACATTTATCTTACCTGTTGTAGGCTCATGTGCACTGAACACTAAGATAATGTTTTTAAACTACATTTTTATTCATTTTCTTTAGCTATGTGATGTGGGCCTTCATAAAAATGTAATTTGAAGTGCTGTCTTTTGTGTTTAAACCTTTCTCAAAAATGGAGATTGTACATGGTGGTTGCTTTATTTTCAAGGTGTTAATATTGAATTCTTTTATTGATTTAGTGAGCAGTTTCACTTGAAAAGACGAGAAAATTTACCATGCTCAACATAGCTTTTATGGGCCTCCAGGTTTCCTACAGTCAGTTGTTTAGGTTATGAATGGCTTTTTGGTTACATCATTTAGGATTTTTTTTATCCTTCTATGGAGTTAGAATTTCAACTATGCTTGGTGGATACATAATCAGTTTGTTTCTATTCCTTTAATTATATTTCTTCAAGATGAAATTTTACTAATTTATTCTAGTGAAGTAGATTTGGAGACAATTTAATGAAATGCTATATAGCAGAGATCATATAATTGATATATTAATTAAAAATGCACTTTAAGTGTTTTACTTGGAAGTACTATTTTGGTAATGTGGACTAGTGAATACCCAAATAAGTAAAGTCTTGGTGTGGCATAATACTGTATATTTAGATATCCATTTGCATAAAATATAGTTTCTCATTGGTTATTGAACAATAGACTTAGGGTTTCATATAATGTGCTATGCAAATATTTGTCATTTTACAAATTTTTACATTTTTGGGGCTGTAACAAAAGCTACAATTGTTTTTGGAAACCTTTGTATATTAGTTAAATTTTATTGCAATATAAATTGTCAATTGGAAAATCGAGATCTCAAGTTATTGGTGATAAATGGCATAAAGCACCAATAAAGTTATAAAGTCAGGAATTAAATTTGAAGCATTGAAAAGTAAAAGTGATGAATCCGTACTATATTTTAAGCACCTTGTTCCATCTGGAAGCTGTCTATTCTTTAAGGCGGTAGTTACATAGAATCCTCTCTTGGTATTTTGAAGACCTTCATTTGTTAAAAAGGCTTCTGATAAACACCTGAAATATAGTGAAAGAATTTAACATGATTTTTATTATTTTAATAGTGAAGTAGTTGCTACTTGCTTACACTGGAAATTGAGAATGTGTGTAAAGAATGAGCACTTTGAACACAAGTGAAAGATGCTTAAGGCGATATGCATAAAAAGATGGAAAGGCACAAATAGAGGTAAACAAAATAGAAACAAAGGTAAACAAAGTAGAGTGCAGTGTAGGTAAACCCAAAGGTCATAGTGGGCAATTGTAGCTCCTTTACAATTTTCATACTAGTGCTTTCATAACCAAAGAAATTAAATATGTTTGGAGGATGTTCTCTTTAATTGTGACCTTCTGTTGACATTCCTGGATCTTCAGTAAAGCCCCTCACCCCGTACTCTTCTGTGGTATCTGCTTCCTGAC
The DNA here is from genome assembly GCA_020271785.1 of Procambarus virginalis. NCBI lineage: Eukaryota > Metazoa > Arthropoda > Malacostraca > Decapoda > Cambaridae > Procambarus > Procambarus virginalis. The sequence continues at coordinate 7,071,128 of WNGS01066681.1, read as the reverse complement.
TATGTCCACGTGCATAATTGTAAAACTATTAATCTGTTGCTACCTATCCTTTTCTGATACCTCATTTTCCCTCAAAGAAGTGGCACTGCCCAGTGCAGTCCTTGTAGCATGTATAGAGCCCCTTGCCTGTGCACTGTTGTCTTTGGAAAAAGTTTTGGGTAACAACATAATCATGCACACCACTACGTCAAATCCAGAAGTGGAGGCTTCTTTCCACCTTTAGACATTTTGACCATCAGTACATACTTTTCTTTTGCCTCCCTATGCTCATCCAACACGTTTCCATTTCCACTGACTCTTTCTCCTCTTATTTGAATTATAAAGTAGTATTTGTATAAAGTTCTGGTTGTAAACAAGTGATTTTCACTGGGAACATAAGTTTTAACGTGAAGTATAATGGAGTACTAGGTTAACACTGGGAGAAATAAACACCAAGAATGAATATCCAAGAGGTGAAGTGCAAGGCCAGATATCTGTAATTCTGTATTGTACTTATTGACACTGATAGGTAAGCCACTTAACTGAGTTGTCCATCATGAACTTTGAAAATGATGATGCACCCCCTGCAGCTCGGAATATTTTGTAAAAATTGTCATCCAGTAAAGTATTGGGACTTGCATAACAAGAAAGGCATACTTACTGCAATTGCATGTAATAACATATCCGTGAACTTAATTTATGTTGCAGTTTCACACTTAATTCAGCAGGGACTGTAAAGAGACATATTGAGAAGTGAGGGCCCCCAGGTATTTACGCCAGCATTACTGGGGACAATGCTTGTTACTTGGCTGCGACAGCCTGTGTTGAGCCAAAATTCTGGCTTTCATTGTTAATATTATTAGGAATTAAAGTAGCTGCTGTCTGATGTAGCAGCTCTGTAGAATTATTTAACACCTCTTTTTGCATAAGTTCTCTCTCCTAAGCAAGTTTTTCATGAATGTTTATTACATTCCCTACCAACATATTTCAGTAATTTGTAAGAGAGTATTGAGGTAGGAATTAAACAAGATTCTTTGATGAAATAGCATTCATCTTGTAACGTTATTTACATGCTCTGTTTGACAACTTTTGTTCTTTAGTCATAAAGCCATCTAAATTTAGTTTAAAAAATTATACACTATTCATTTTTGTTCAAAGGGTACGGGATTTGTTTACGTCTCATAGGTGTACTGTATGTGTTAGGGTAAGTTATATTTATCTTTGTAACAATTGTAACGTTTAGAGTGCTTACTGAAGTGTAGTTGGTTTATGTTGCTTATTATCTTACATTTATATAAATATATATATATACAAATGAATTTGTACTTAAAATGTGATTATTCAAAGTTTTTCATAGAATTTAAAAAATGTTGGTTTGTAGGGTATTTAAATATGTTTAGCTAGTTAGGAAAATATTTATTACCCAGATTTTGAAAGAAAATATAAATTAAAATTTTATAGGAAGTTGATTTTTTATTGAAAGGTAGTTTTTTTTTTTGTTTCTTGGAGTTCCACAGTTAATATTTCATTTAGTCGTCAACTTAGGGTTTTCAGGAGAGTGGTTTCTAATGTAAAGTTTCAAAGTATTGTACAATAATACAAAAGGAACTCAATTTAGGCAAGGCAATAGCTGAAGTAGCTTAATTTTTGTTACCCATCAATATCCAATGAGCTGTGAAAGGTATATAGCACAGCTTAACAAATACAAAAATAGATAAATACCAGTTGTCTACAAATCACTAAAACTGGGTAGAAATGCAAAGACTAAATAGAAATTATATACGACATTTGCTATTACTTGATTAGTACTGTATTTCTATAGAGTATAGATTACTTAATAGTAAAATATTGTCAGAATATATTGATTGTCCGAGCAGTTATTTTCATAACCTCTATGAAAAGTGAAAATTTGTAACCATAAAGGCTAAATTCTCTGTATACTAGCTCATTTTTCTCATATCGAAAAAATGTATTTCAAAATTGTTGGGTATGGCCTGATCGACAGGCCTGGAGGAGGCCTGGTCGACGACCGGGCCGCAGGGACGCTAAGCCCTGGAAGCACCTCAAGGTAACCTCAAGGTATGCAAATGGTTTCATCTTAAAATACAGGCTAGGTAGAATTGAAGTGATTTGTTCTCAAATGCAGTCATGTATGTAATATATTTTCATGTATGTATATATATTTCTCACCCATGTCTTTTGTTAGCAGGAGAAAAATAAATGACATAAGCTGCTATTAATTAACAATTACATTTTTTACTTGATATTGTGAATATCAAATGGTTAAGAATTTATGATACTGTATAGGATTTCAGGTTATTCTATACTAAATAGTTAATCTAAATAATATTTAACAAAGAAGAAGTACTAGGTTCAGTATATATCAGTACAGATGACAACCAAGACTTGAATAATTTTTTTTTTATTTGGATAAACTTCAGATATAATATTTGAAGCTATGTTTAAGAAATATCTTGCAGTTAATAAATTTTTGTTGTGTGAGTGTCTGCCACTTTTCACACATTCCAGATGTATATGAGTGCACAATATGTAGAAAAATAAAGAATTTTATACACATGCTATTTTAAAATCCTCTTGGTGATATATTTAGTATAACATTTAATTGTACAGCCTTACAGTGTGCTGCTGGATGAAGTCTCCAGTTAAGATGACAAGAAGAAGGTCATTGTGCTGCCTGGTACAGAGCAGTACAGACACCACCAGCTACTTGGTATAGAAATGTTACCGGGTACAGAGGAGTACAGACACCACCAGCTACCTGGTATAGAAATGTTACTGGGTACAGAGCACCAGCCTTCAGTACAGACACCACCAGGGGCTGAGGAACGCATAACACAAAATTGTAGCTAAAGACTTAAGCATATGCGGGGATGATAAGGATTAACACGACAGAAGAAGAAAGTTTAGTTATTGTGAATTTACATTCCCTCTCAATATTTACTGGATTGTAATAAGTTCCAGCATTTAAGGAATACTTTTCTAAATGGCATTGTCAGTGACAGATGCAACCAAATGCCTGGCTTTTTAAGGATTAACAGACTCGAACACCATTAATTCCCATTAAGTAATTAAAATATATCAATGCATAGATATAGAATTATGAAACAAAACTGCCATTGTGCCTTTAAAGTGCAGTGTAATGACTAGTATATAAAGTTTACCTTTTATGGTTGGGAATGTAAATGTTTCTCCTAGTTAATATACCAGTTTGCTTTATTTGTCCAGTTATTCATGCCTCCATCCTAGCCCGATGGCAGAGTTGTTGGTCTTATGTTATTGGTAACAAACTGCGTACTCTTAAGAGTCGCGTGTCCCAGTGGCCTTCCTCCTGCCACCGTAACTGGCGGTGGGAAACGGCTCTGGCTAGGTTACGTATTGGCCATACCCGTTTAACCCACAGTTACTTAATGGAGCGCCGCCCTGCTTCTTATTGTCCAAATTGCATTGTCCCTCTTAAGGTCGTACATATCCTTGTTGAATGTCCTGACTTCCAGGACGAGCGTGTGTCTTGTTTTCCGACCGTCCCCCGCGGTCGCTTGTCCCTCGATAGAATTCTTGGCGACTCTGATACTTTTGATATCGTTCGCCTTATGCGTTTTTGTTCTCGTATTGGCATCCTTGGTGATATTTAGCGCCCTCTGATTATCCCGCACATTTGATGGTGCTACATAGCCTTCCCGGTTTGGTGCCTTCTATTGATAATTACTTACGTACTTGCTTTATTTGTGTTTGAGAGAAAATAAAATTGTGGTATGCGTCCTTCAACCCCTATTGGTGTCTGTACTGAAGGTCGGTGCTCCGTACCCTGTAACATATCCTGTTTCATTTGTGTTTGAGAGACCCAACCACTTGAGCTGGACGGTAGAGCGACGGTCTCGCTTCATGCAGGTCGGCGTTCAATCCAGGACCGTCTAAGCGGTTGGGCACCATTCCTTTCCCTCCGTCCCATCCCAAATCTTTATCCTGACCCCTTCCCAGTGCTGTAAGTCGTAATAGATTGGCGCTTTTTCCTGATAGTTCCCTTTCCCTTGTGTTTGAGAGTATGTATTAGTTAATGAGTATAATTCTGTGTGTAAAAGTTTTCCCGCGCGTTTTCGTGAGAGGCGCGTGCCCGCCCTGCAGGAGGGAGGGAGAGAGACGGCTGAGACTCCTCACACACAGGTGGTGTGGCGTGCGCTCGTCAGCTACTCGCCTCGTTGTGTCAGGTTATTGACCTCCTTTTATATCTGAGTGTCTGCAACTGTAATCGTTAATCTGGTGAGTGAGATTTTTCCTTGTTAGTGTATTATCACTTCTTCTGTGTTTAAATAAATGTAATCCATGCATTGTTTCCCGAGTTTCCTCTTGGTTGTTTCCTGAGTCCTGCCATTGCAAAAATATGGTACCGGCTCCACCTTGTCTCAGTGGTGTTTGAAGTGTTTATAAATGCATATTGGTTTCACATTCCTGGTTTCGGTTTCGTAAGTTCGTACTGTAGGGTACGGCTTTCAATCTCGTGCCCTTACAACAGGATAAAAAATCTTGGAATGCAGGAAATATATTATTTTCCTTGTAGGAATTTTATCCCAGTAATGCATTATAATAGAAGAACGTTTTCCTGTATTTTGGTGTCAATTATTATATTTTCTTAACTACCCAGTATACCTTAGTTTTTGTTGAATAATTTAGGCTATAGCCTACATATTTATTAGCAGCTGCATGTTAATTTTCCCCATTTGCCTGCAGCTTCGGTCATAATGTACCTACTTTAAAGCCTACTCTCATCTTGGGGATGTGATTAGGCTTTTATTGTAAGAGTTGTTTAACGCCCAACATCAACAGGAAGTTGGTTATTTCTACCCTTTAGTTTTTTCGGCCATTTGATAATGAGTTCAAACAGTAAGTCATAAAAAGGACACACCCAACATGACGTCATTAATGGGCGGAGCTTTTATAACTAACATTTTTTCTTTCATACAACTGGCTGATCGATCTAATGTTTACATTCAAGACAACTATCCAATTGCTGATTAAGTGACAAGTCATTGAGGTAGTCATGGTTTCATTGCTACTGTAGCTTTCATGGGCTTGGCTGGTTATTTGGATATAAACAGTTTCTACCAATGAAATGTAAGAGCGGGAAAACAGTATTTAGCATAACAACCCGCCTTATGATTCCAGTAAACAAATAACTGCTTTAGGCCAGTCTTATTTTATTAGTTTTGTTTACTTTTAATCCCCAAAGAAGCATATATTGGTGTTCAGAATAGAATTCAACTCAAATATTCGCTTAGCTCTGGGTTTTGCAAAACGTGCTTATGTCGATAGATTTTATACCTATAAAAGTTAGAGGGCTGCAACAGAACTCCCGGGAGCACATGATAAACAAATATCATTTTGGTATTTCAAGAGTACGACTGAACCAAAGCTAGGGTCCGAAACTGTGGAATGATCTCTCAGATTAACATAATGTAGCATAACTCTCACACATTAATTATTAATTATTATCCTAAATCAGAAAATTTGAGTTTTTATCAATAGTAAATACTGTGTTTGTAGTGTAAGTATAATTATTTCTAAAGCTTCATAAATATATAAAGCTACAATTATTTCTAAAACTATTATCATAAATTTCCTGCTGTAAATAAATTTACTGTACTCGTATATAACAGACGATCCTCCCACAACTTCAAGTGATTTTTAAGGTCACACCACTTTTGCAGCGTAAATGGTGAACTATTCTGTTTGTTAATATTTCACACTGCTAAGCTGCCCCCCCCCCCCCACCCCACCGACGACCACCACATAGACATGATAGAAAATCATATTTTTTTTATAAGAAAGAGACAAATAGATACAGAGAACAGAGATGGATAGATAGTGGGTTACATAGTTGGATGGATAGACTAATAGATAGATGGATGGAAAGATGGATAGATAGGATAGAAATAAATATAGAAAGATGGATGGTCCGCACACAACTCGTCCCCTACAGTACCCATATTCCCTTACTCATTCTCACCCATTTGTGACAGTCAACTCCAGAGGCTTTAATGCCTCGTAGTATTTTGCAGCCACAGCTCATTATTATTCTCACCAAATTTACCCATGTGAACACTTTTTTTTTGCAGGGATATTCCTGCGCGGGCCCTAAGCCTTGACTGGCCCACTAAGTGTTGCTTGTTTCTGTTTTACTTGGACGGAGTATGAGTATTTATGATTCGTATGGTCGCTTCAGTAAGATTTTGCCCATGTGTTAACAACTTCTTCTGCTCTATTGAATCTAAGTGAAATCTTAATGGGTTTGTAACTGTGCACTGTGTTAGATAATGTTCCAGTGGTCTGTTAGGCATTTCTCCACAGTGCTGACATTTCCTCTCATCTTCCGGAACCTGTAAGCCTATTCAATGCACATGGGTTCCAAGCCTGATGCGATGTAACTGTACTTCTGTTTGTTCTACTGCTCCCTATCATCAAACCAAGTGGTTCGTAGTTTGTTGAATTCTTGTACAAACCCGCAGATCCTGATGTTGCAAGTGCTGTGTTGTGGTCACTGTACATCTTTTTGCATTGCTCTGTTTCTAATTACTTTCTTAATCTGTGATAGACTCTGGTATGTAAATGTCTATATTTCTTCTCTTAGCTGCAAGCTTTGCAGCTTCGTCTGCAATACCATTTCCTATTATTCGTGAAAAGTTGACATAAAGAGCTCTATTCTCTCGGGTAGTCCCGTTTATGTAGATCAAAAACATCGTTATCGTGAGTGAACAAACTGATTAAATTTGGAAAAAAAACTCCTTCTATGGTGCAAGCAATGTTAAGT
>WNGS01066681.1:6998002-7055204 GCA_020271785.1 Procambarus virginalis | reverse complement strand
ACACCAGAAGTGACTCGAACCCTGTATCGAGAACTACAACTCGACTAAGTTGTAGTTCTCTGCTATGCCTTTATTTTAAGAGAAAGTTGAAAATAACCCTTGGTGGAGAGGCAAGGGGCAATAACATATTAAACAATTTAACTAATTTGATACTGATCAACACATCATCACTGTTCTGTTCATTGCTTTGCTCTATCAAATCCTTCTGCTCCTATTTCATTAGTTGTGTGCATTTTCTGTACTACCAATTCTTCTATATCATTTAACCTAACCTTCAAAATCAGCTAATTTATTCTTCAGAGTTGTGTGTTTGCTCTCTAATAGAGAGTATTTAAACGATGTAAGTCTCCTTTAGGCAGTTCAACACACAAACCATTGTTTTGTTTTATATCATCACTCCAATGTGTGCATCTTCTGTCTTACCAATTCTACTATATCATTGAACTATACCTTCCAACTCGATATTTTAACCTTCGGTTTTTTTGTTTACTCTCCAATATGCAGTATTAAAACTATTTAAGTCACCATTAAGCACTTCAACTCACCAAACAGTTGTTTTCATATCATTACTCCAATGTGTGCATCTTCTGTTGTACCAATTCTACTATATCATTCAACTATACCTTCCAACTCAGCTATTTAAGCCTTAGGTTTTGTGTTTTTTCTCAAATTTACAGTAATTTAAATTTTCCCCATTTTCGGGAGAGTAGCGAGACCAACTGGAGAGGATATGAGACAGGAGTACAGGGACTGATCGGTAGGAACAGTAAATTGGGTGACCGAGCGTGCGGCTGTCATGGAGGGTGGCGTAAGACTGGATGACTGGAATGCGGGTGAAAGTAGATGAGTGAGTCTACTTACTAATTACTGCAGATGAGGCATTCAAAATGCCTACTTACCTAATGGCCCATACAATTCAAAAGATTATTTATTACACCGTTGCAACATGCTTTGTTCAATATTTCATCACTGATAAGATGTAGTTCTTTACGAGGTCTTCATTCCCATTCTCTATGTTCAGGGTTACACATAAACTTCACTCATAAGTTGATAGTAAGGAATATAATCATATCTTTATCAATATCATACCTCGTTTTGTATCTTTATCATATTTTTTTGTTTTTCTTTAATGAAATATCTTCTTAAGAAGTAACCTACCATGAAAGTGGTAGAGGGTTAGCATTGTATTATATCTTTATTCAACATCAAACTACAAGAGAACTTCGCAGTTTCAAAAACAAATTAACTCATATTTCACGCGGTATCTAGCATACTTCTGTTATTCTATTTCATAACTAAACTCTTAATGCATCAAAGTTTATGACTAGTGATACTTGGAGTATAATTTTGTTCCCAACTAGACATAATGTGTATACTCAACTCTTGACCTGACTTTCCCAGATTTCCCGAGCATTATAGGGTGAGTGTGGCTTGTGCCAGTGAATGTGTGTAAGCCAGCATCAGCGTACATGAACATGCGTGTCAGTGTGAGAGCTGTTTCCTTTATTTTTTAGTCCGCCTCGCAATAGTGTTTGGGCATATCCATCTTGCTAGTGCAGTCTATATTGTATCATCTTCATAACTGATGCAGAGTGACTTTAGTTTTGCAGAATGACTTATTTTTTATTCGCATAGTGACTTAGTTTCTGTAGAGTGACACCTGTTTTTTTTAAAGAGTGACAGTTGTTTTTTGCAGAATGACAAGATTTTTTTGCAGAGTGAGTTAGTTTTTTCTTGGTAGAGTGATTGAATTTTAGCAGAGTGACAAGTATTTTTTACAGATTGTCTTAGTGTTTTTGGAAGTTTCAGTTTCACTTTTAGTTTCAAGGGCCCTAGAGCAGGCAAGCAGGGGATGGAAGACAGGGCGAGGAGGCAGAAACCTTGAGCTAGGAACTGGAGACAAGTCGAAGAGGGGGGAGAAAAGACGGAGCCCAACCACCGTGGGTAATAATTGCAGCTGGCGCTATGGTTGGTGGTAGGGTGGAGTTCTCATGGTTGCTCGCTGAAGTGCCTTGCAGGAGGCAGGGGTTCTCGTCGCGGTGTTCTTTACAGCATTTCGTCGGTGTTCTTCTGTTTACTTGATTTTCTCAGGCGAAGATCGTCGGTGTTCTTCTTTCCAGGCTTTCTAGCCGGTTTGTTGGTCTTGCTACGCGTTGACATGGTGAGGCTAGCGTTGGAGGTAGTGTCCAGCAGGAAATCTTCGGTTGTGTAGGCGTGCTTCCGTGGAGGAGGTGGTGTTTCAACCGAGACGTCCTCATCCGATGAGTCGGCTGACTCAGAAGCAGAGGCGGTGGTTCTTGAGGGATAAGTTCTTGCTTGATGAGGCTTCATGGGACCTGCAGCTGACGTAGAACGTTCAGAGGGTTCGAACATGAGGGGGTGGAACTATGGTAGTTGTCGATGGAGGAGGCGTCGGCGTCTGGGTGGCTTGTGATGATGTTGCTGGAGGAGCAAGCGTTGCAGCTGTTGATAGTAGATCCGTCAGAACGGCGGCGTTCACGGTGATGTCAGAGACCGGATCCAGATCTAGAGAACTAGAGGTTGAAGTGGTGTTGATGTAAACTTCATCAGGAACGTTGAAAGCTGGAAGACCATTTGCTTTGTAGAGAATATTTAGAATTCTAACATATTCCTGGGGGTTATTGCCAGCTATCATACTGGCCGCCGATGTCAACGCTTGAACTGTGCTGTACAGTGATTGGTCGAGGTGGGCTGGAGGTGGCGACGGCTGGCTCGATGAGTGGCTGGCTGATTGGTTGGGACCTGGGCCCCCAACTAGCTAGGAGTAGCAGTAGCAGTTGTTTGTCCTCCTGAAGCTCCAGGTAAATGGCGGCTTAGACGTTGAAAGTTGAAGTTGAGGTAGTCGCTGATTGGTTGGTTGCATCAGAGGTACTGGGTCCCACAGAAGATGTGGTTTTCTCCATGTTCTTGATGACTTCTAGTCTATGAGGACAACGAATGGAGATTAGGATGATCGCCATAGCAAAGCACACAGCTAGTGTTTCTGACATGCAGATAGAATAATGGCGATCAGCTGAGCAGAGGCTACACTTCTGAATACGCTGGGTTACATACTATATCTTGAGGTGATTCGGGGCTTTTTAGTGTCCCCGCGGCCCGGTCTCGACCAGGCCTCACCCCCAGGAAGCAGCCCGTAACAGCGACTAACTCCCAGGTACCTATTTTATGCTAGGTAACAGGGGTAGGTGAAAGAACTTTGCCCATTGTTTCTCGCCGGCGCCTGGGATCGAACCCAGGACCACAGGATCACAAGTCCAGCGTGCTGTCCGCTCGGCCGACCGGCTCCCTTATATGCTGGTGGAGTGGGTGTACTCGTAGAAACGGAGGCACTGGTTGACGATGTGGAAACGTTCTTCTTCACACGGAATGGATGAATGTGGATACGGAAGCTGTAAACACCGAAGCTGGTAGCCAGAGTAGCCGAGGCTACGGTCTCGTAGCTCAGGTTTAAGGAGCGATTTCTGTTGAAGAAGTGAGCTTCGTGGAGCCCTAAGCCCGGTTGGATTCCTTGAAGTCGTACATGAATGTCTTTTATCTGCTTCATCCTGTTCCACGATCCATTGGCTGAGATCGTGAATAACGACAGAGTGTGCAGCCAGGTACTAACTTGGGAAGTGAGACGAAAGTGTGTGGACTGGAAAAATCGGGGCGGTAAAACAGAAGTTTGTCGACTTCTCCTCACTATAGAAGAAGAAGAGGATGTCCGTGCCTTCTTGTCTGATGTCTTTAGGTGTCACTCCCGCAACGTATTTAAAAAGCTTCAAGAGGGATGTCTTGGAGAACGGGCGCTCGAACTTCAGGAGGGATGTCTTGGAGAACGAACTTCCTGGTGGACGATGGGTCTCTCTCAAAGACTACACGTCACTGGATATGGCCTACTGTCTCTACTCGGCATGGGAGTGGGGTCTGACCATCTAGAGAGACGCAAGTCTTGCTGACAACTATTTACCCACCCTGCAGTGCTAGGTGCGAGAGAGAAAGCTAGAGCAACGAGAACACGTCCGGCCGAGACGGTTGCAAGTTGCAGAATCTCGTGATCGTAATCGTTATGCTGTGATCATATTTTGGAAGAGTTACAAAGTATTTTGCGGAGTTAGACTTTTTGGCAGAGTGACTTAGTTTTTGCAGTGACAAGTATTTTTAAGAAGTGACTTAGTTGTTTTTTTTCCCAGAGAGACAAGTTATTTTTGCAGAGTGTCTTTGTTTTTGCAGTGTCTTTGTTTTTAAAGAGTGACAATTTTTTTGCAGTGACTTAGTTTCTTGCAGTGACAAATATATTTGTTGTGACTTAGTTTTTGCAGATTTTTTTTTACAGAGTGACTTAGTAAATCGTTTGAATACTGCATATCAGAGAGTAAACACAAAAACCAGACGTTTAAATTAGTTGAGTTGGAAGGTATAGTTCAAAGATGTAGTAGAATTGGTAAGACAGAAGATGCGCACAATGGAGCGATGATAAGAAACAGCACAACTGTTTGATGTGTTGAGCTGCTTAGAGAAGGCTTAAATCGTTTTAATACTGTATATTAGAGAGTAAACACAAAACCCTGAAGTTTAAATTAGCTGAGTTGGAAGGTATAGTTGAATAATATAGTAGAATTGATAGTACAGATAATGCACAGCTAAATTCGTTTTAATATGTTATTGCACCTTTGCCTCTCCTATAAGAGCTATTTTCAACTTCCTCTGAAAATTAAGAAAAAGCAGAGAACTACATCTTATCAGTGATGAAATAATGAAAACGTAAATTGAAGGGGGGAATGAAACATCTTGTGAACTGTATGAAATAGGTATGAAACAAGTATGCATTATCTGCAGTAATAGGTAAGTATAGATAGGTAGGTACTCTCACTCATCCACACTCAATCCTGCTCTCATCCTTCTGCTCAACCACATTCCTGGTCATCAGTCTTGCGACACCCTCCCTACCACCCTAACACACTCTCTTACCCTCCTGTTAATCTAATGATAACAGGCATTCCTCCTGGTACATATGTCATCACCTCTTCTCAGGGAAGGTCTCACCACTCTTCCGAGAATGGGTGAATTTTAATTACTGCAAATTATAGAGTATACACAATCATGCACCTTAAATAGCTGAGTTGGAAAGTATAGATCGAGTTGATTTAGTATATATGATAAGACATGAGAGGCTCAGGATGAAAAAAGCTTTAGATGCAAAAGATGTTTAGTTGCAAAATAGCTTTGATGGACCAGATAACTTATTTATTTCGCAGTAATACAACCTAATAAATATTGATAATAATAATATGACAGCATTATGAATGGAATGTATCGTTAAGCCCAAAGGAGACGGTCACAGGGTAACCACACTCATCCGGCTCACTGGAGGTCAGGGGTGGGTGCGATGGGCGACAGCCGGTGGCGGCAGGTAGTGTTCATCCGCTTCAGAGACTGGGCGACAGGGGTGATTGATCCCTGATTGGTATCTTGAGATGCTTTCGGGGCATAGTGTTCCCGCGGCCCGGTCCTCGGCCAGGCCTCCTCTTTGTTACTCATCGCCAGGAAGAAGCCTGTAGCAGCTGTCTAACTCCCAAGTACCTATTTTCTGCTAGGTGAAAACGAGCAACAGGGTGTAAGAAACTATGCTCAATTGTTTCCACCTCTGCCGGGGATCGAACTCGTTACCTTAGGACTACGAATCCTGAGCGCTGCCTTCTCAGCTATCAGGCTCCTGTGGATTGTGAAAACTGTGGATATATGCCTAGAGGAAAAATCATCCATAAGGTTATCCACATACTGGATAGAATAGGAGTTTACTACATACAAAATATGACTGTTTAAACTAGTATGATGTTTCTGAACTCTAAACCTTTACTAGTACCTTTCGTTCTCTTGACATAAGGCTTGCCTTTCGACAAACTAACACTCTTCGTAGTAATCTGGTTCATACTTCTCCTCCTGCTTCTAATGCTGCTGGTGTCCACACTATTTCCTGTTCGTCTTTTACTCTCCATTACTTTGTTGAAATTGCCGTACACTGAATGACATACTTAAGGAGCACAAAATAAGTGTTAAGTCTGATGACACAAGCAATGCTCTCTTCTTTCATGTTAGGGATTCTAATCATACAATTGGTTGGTCTTCCTCAAAAATAATCTTTCCTGCCTCAACTCTACACAGAGCCGTCTTGTTGAATCGGCCCTGATACAAAACATACCCAAAATGAACTGAGTCCCAGCTTTGTTGCTGTTGAGTTTTTCATTCCATAGTATATACTCAAATGTTCTAAACTTTCTAACAAAACGTGATCTAACATAAGCCTACCATTCTTTTTCTTTTTTTTTTTCTATCTCTTGTTTTCTCTTACGATCTCTTTCTTAATCCATTATTACCCCCTTTATTACATCTTACCTTCCATACCTATTGCCTTGCTTTTCCTCAACGATTTCCTTCTCCTCACCTCTCTTGCTTATTTATTGCTTTTGCCTCCTTCCTCTAATCACAATCAACTTGATAATGGTCCAAGACGGACCGAAACGTCGTCGTCTCTTCACTTTATTGTGTGGTTTGGTCAATATAGTAAGATGGGTCTAAGAGCTAAAGTCTCTATAAATACATTAGTTGACCCTCACTCAATCGTGCATCGAGAGAGGGAGGTGTAACTAGACACCCGCACTGGGTCGCGCGCTTGTGCCTTCACGATTTGCGGGTGATTAATCAAGGTCATCCGTCACACTCATCCATTTGTCATCCATCTCCACCGATGAAAGGGACATTCGTAGTCATAAATCTCCTTACTTATATTGCATTAGGTAAAAATCTCCCCATATTTATTATTTCCTCCTTCATCATATTCCATCATTTCGTTCCTCATCATATTGCACCATATCTTTCATCATTATATTACATCATTTGCTCCCCCTCACTATATAGCACCACTTCCTCCTTAACAATATTGCACAACTTTCGTCCTCACATTATTGCACACCTTCCTCAATCATTATATTGAACAACTTTCTCCTTGAAAACATTGCAAAACTTCGTCCCTCAACATATGTATTGCACCATATCCTCCCTCACTATATTGCACATCTCCCTCCACCACCACATTACACATCTTCCTCTTTCACAGTATTACAGAACTTCCTCCCTGACCATATTACCCAACTTCTTCCTTCACCATTGTACCACTTCCAACCTCACAATATTGCAAAATATCCTCCCTTACCATATTCCATCATGTCCTCCCTCACCATATTGCATCAGGTTGTCCCTAAAAATATTGCATCGCCTCCTCCCTCATCATATTTCACTATTTCATCGCTCACCGTAATGAAAAAAAAATCCTGACCATTGGGACCACGTATTCAATCACCACATTGAAACACATCCTCCTTCACCATATTGCACCTCATCTTCTCACCATATTGCACCTCACTCTCCCCCACCATATTGCACCACACCCTCTCTCACCACATTGCATCCCTTTCTCACCCGCCATATTGCAACTCTTTCTCACTCACCATATGGCACAATGTTCTTCCTAAACATATTACAACAAATCCTTCCTCACCACATTGCTCAGTTCCTCCGTCACGATGTGGCACACAACGTCCTCCCTAACAATATTGTACCACTTCCTCTGTCACAGTGTGGTACAGTGTCCTCCCTCATCATATTGTGCGACTTCCTAAACATATTGCACAATGTCTTCCCTCACTATATTGCTCCTTGAATTTTCTCAACATTTTGCATCTTGATCTTTCTCAACATATTGCACTACCTCCTACCTAACACTATTTCACCCCATCCACCCTCACCATATTTCATCACATCGTCACCTATATTTTAATATTCTTACATCACCATATTCCGCAATTTCTTCCCTCAACATATTGAACCACTTCCCCACCTCATCATATTACACAATTACCTCCTCACAACATCACATACACCTCCTTCGCCATATTGCAAAACTTATTCTTTAACAATATTTCCCAACTTTGTCCCTCGCAATATTGCAATACTTCTATCCTCACTATATTGTAACAGTTCCTCTCACCATATGTGAGATTATGTGACGAAGTTAATTTTTTCCTTAAATGGACTGTATATTAAAGTATTTTTAATAGATAATAAACAATAGGTAAACTCCCACAATTTCACAGTGGAGGGAATATAGAGTTAGTATTAATTGATACAGAGCAGAACTAATTATTTCTTAATATATATAAATTAAATATGTATATGTAACTATTTATTTTCTTAAATTATTTAATTTCTTGATCTATCTGTTTATTTATTAGTTTATTTTATCAACAGTTTCCTTGTCACTGGTACTCATCAGATTGAGGTTACCCTCTTCTTGCAATCTCTGAAGTGGATGGTGTAGAAGATGTTGACCTGGATGAAACAGAGTGTCTGTTGGCCAACATGATCAATGATGGCCGCATGAAAGGATACATCTCCCATGCTCACCGTAAAGTTGTTGTCAGCAAAAAAGATGCTTTCCCTCCTCTAACAGCTTGCTGATTCCGATGGCAAAATTTGCAAATAAGCCTGAACGTTAAATCGCTAGGGCTCAAAGTATTTTCCTTGTAATACATGGAGATTCATTGCAGGTTTTGAACTGAAGCAGGTTTGATTGACTCAAAGCAGGTTTGATTTGAGTCCAGCAGTAAAAAGTAGGCCAAAGTGCTGATTTAAACATTTCCAAGAACAGAAAAGCTTGAATATGTGACTTAATTCGGACCAACTTTGTACTTTTTTCATTTCAATCTTTACTATTGTATTCAAATTCAAGAAATTAGTGCGTATCTTCACAAGTGAAAAAAATAAAAATATTTTGTAAATTGGAGTATCATTAAGAGGTAAATTATCATTTAATTTTATGTAGCTATATGTGAATTCTGTTATTATTCAACTGCACCTACAAGATTGTATCATGATCTGAAAATGGAGATTAAGGTGAAGTACCAAAGGCTTCTTCATATGATTGAATTGAAGCCAAAAGTGTGTCTGCACATATTATCAAAACATTTTGTGAGCTTGTACCTTGAATTAACCTCTAGGAAAGACTATACGGAACTATAAGATCGACTTAAGAATTTATTCCGTGAGGTTGAGGGCCATCGGAAGTAAGTGGAAGGGCTACTGGTAGAAATCAGCCATGAGTGCTGCGATAACAGGTGGGGAGTGCGCTGTCGGGTGGGGACAGATGATAGATGATGGGGACATGGTTTGGTGGCACTTCCCGAATCAGTAGCCTAGTAATGGTGGGACAGGATCAACACCTGACTAATTTAACTTTTTCAGCTGATCAACTATTCAAATTTAAGGATAACATGCATCCTTAAACTGAAAGGCCTGACAGCTGAGTGGAGGGGCCTGACTGCTGAGTGGACAGTGCTCCGGATTCGTACTCCTAGGGTCTGGGGATCGATCCCCGGCGAAGGCGGAAACAAATGGGCAGTTTCTTTCACCCTGATGCTCTGTTCACCTACCAGTAAATAGGTACCCTTATGGCCTGGGAGTTAGGCAGCTGATACAGGCTGCTTCCTGGGGGGGGGGGGTGAAAAAAAATTGATTGACAGTTGAGAGGCGGGCCAAAAGAGCCAGAGCTCAACCCCCGCAAGCACAATTAGGTGAATACACGTTTCTAAACAATGAGCTGTGTGCCTGGCTGCAGCATCGAAGTAATTGAATTTGATTCTGGAGTGCATAATCTTGATAAATAGCTGTTGTTAACTCTAAACACTGATTTTTGCTGTTATCCTAAAATGTCTTGCCTTGATTGTTCTGAGGGCAAGTATCTTCAGTTGTGGCTGCTGTAGAAATGAAGATCACTCAATACAACTGGCAGGAAGCAGTTTCAGAGCCCTAGAGGTATCTTGACGAATTACAGCTATTCCCTCCCAGGAGAAATGCTTGTCCCACATTGATTTAGATAAAAGTGCCTTAAAGGAAAAACTCAGCCCCCTCATGCAGATGAATTTGTGGCGGGGAAGAGGAGTGAGGAGCAACCAGTGCCTCAGTCTGCAGCAAATTCTTTCACCAAGCAGGTGGTCTTGAGACTTGATTGTTCCAATACGTATTAAACTCTACGTGTTGTACAGTATTACTTTTTATTCATGTATTTTTCAACACGGAACACAATTCTGGGCTAATTAAAATAAGGGTGGGGCCAATGTTATAAGAATTTCCCCAATGAGACCTTGGGCCATTTTATATACAGTACTAGCAAGGCAAGCAATTTATATGCATGAGGTGATGTAAAATAATTTGCCTCTTCACACTATAATAGACAAATATTTTTAAAATTGTTTTGTAAGCCTTAAATAAAGTTTCAAAGTCAAATTATTTTAAATTTGTTTTATGGTCTTGTGTTGATATTTTCTTGGTTGAGACTACATTTACAAATTTAAAGAGTTGTGTTAAAGCTTCACAAAGTCCAATTTTCCCAATAAAACTACTATTTGAACATAACAATATTGTTAAAGACTCTCACCACTTCCCATCCATCTTCAAGGTACATCTGTACAGTTGCAAGTGATGCAGTTGAGAATAAACATTACCATTTATTTCTTCATTACACAGAGAGAGAAGAAATAGGGAAGACATAACTACATACAAAATTATCAAGGGAAAAGACAGGGCAGACATGGACAGACTATTTAGGCAAAGGTCGTAGACNGGGGAAAAAATTAGGATTAAGGACTTGCCCGAAATGCTATGCATGCTTATGTCTTTACAAAAATTTAAGAACTCTTTATATATAAATCAACAAAAATAAATAAAATCCGCTGACGAATCTTCTTGTGTGCGATGAGACTTGTATCTGGCATAATTAAAATATTAACTAAATAATTTGTTTGTGTAGACAGTATATGATATTCAGATTTATAAATTACTTTAGAAAGGCCTATGTGCATATAAATATCAATTACACGCTCTTGGCGCTATACGCTAGAAATTTCAATATGGCGTTCAAATAATTTTAGGCAGGGGGTCTCTGGGTCGGTTGGACGCTTACCAATCACTGACCGCGACACCGCCAGTCGTCAGGAAGCAGCGGTGGTGTGAGTATGTCGCTCCAGTGTGGTAAGGCTGATTCAATTTTTTTTTTGCTAAGATATCTGAGCAGAGAGAATATGCAGGAATATATAGTCTACCTACAATGCTTAATGCATTATACATTGTTCGCTATTATAGTTAGTTTAGTTCATTTATTATGCACCCCATACCCATCTTGTGGGCGGTAATGGAAAGGGTTACAGAGGCACATAATGGGCTCAGGGACTGAACTCCACAATTCATTTAGCTAAGCAAGTACAATCTTGATGAGCTAGAAGTCTGCTGCTTCTAGCTCATCAGAAGGAGGGTGAAGCATTTACAGTTGCCTGTCCTCAGGCCAGGCTCGCCTTCGCCGCCGCCAAACCCAAAACCGCATTCGTTAGTTTTATGGCAGTGTGTATTCAGAATTATTCTCACGTAGGTAAGGTAATATTATTTCATAAAGTTAATAGTTAAAAACTAAGTTTAGTGACAAGTGACAGTCTGTGTACACTGCAACAGATGAACAACTTCCCAACGGGAAGGAGTGGGGACACCCCTCCAGGAACTGAAGGTACCTGAGGGCCACCAACTCTAGTGGCCTCGATGAGGACAGTAAGCCGGCGGCTTGTCAAATGTCCCCCCCATTTGCACTGATGATCTTTTCCAGCTGTATTTCAAACCCAGCAGGGTTTGGCGTTTACGGCTTCGGCGGGTAAGCGGTTCCACGGGTTACAACCCTATGATTGAAAAAGCATCTCCTGTTTCTGTCCAACATTCTGGCTTGTTGAGTTTGAACCGTTGCTCCTTGTTCGTGTAACATCTGACCTTTTGAAGACATGTCCTGATCGACATCCTCCAAATTTAGTATTTTAAAGGCTTCTATGAAGTCCGCCTGTCATGCTTGTGTGCAGTGTTGTTAGCCCAGTGGCCTCAACCGTTCCTGATACGAGAGATGACTAAGGTATGATTATTGTCGTAAGACATGGCTCCATAGCTCTGGTAAGACATGCTCCAGAGCAGCTATGTCTTTCTGAAGATGTCTCCATGCCTGGCTGCAATAATTCATGTGGGGCGCACCAGAAACTTATACATTGAAGGCCTATTTCTTTTCCTTGAAGGTAAAGGTACGCATGATTTCCAGGGTGGTTGGTTTTGCTTTTTTGCTGCCGCTCCCCTTGTAGTACAACTGTCAGTGATTGGTGGATTCTGACTCCAAGATAATGTGATTCTTGGTTGTTGTTGTTATGCCTCACGCGATGGATTCTGACTCCAAGGTCCTTTTCTTCATCTATCAGTTGAAAGGTGTGCTGTCAATTTGGTAGTTGTGACGTGGATTGTTATGCCCCACACGCAAGGTCTTGCATTTATCGACATTAAAAAGTCATCTGACCATTTGTGGAGCTCATGTAGATCTCTTTGTAAGGTTTCAATATGGCCTTCACTTTTCACTTTACATAGATCTTAGTGTCTGCAATTTTGATGTGGTTTGTAATATTCTCATCTATGTATATAACAAAAAGGGTTGGCCCAAAATGGACCCGTGGCACCCCACTTAGCACACTAAGGGGGGTTGGACGAGATATTTGCTTGTTAGGCTTGGTATTACACTAGTCGGGCTCAGGTTACTCAACTGGTCAGCTTTGGTTCGTGCATGCTAGCCTTGCGGTTACACAACTGGCCTGGGTCCGGTCACACAACTGGTCGGGCTTTGGTTACACAACTGGTCGGGCTCCGGTTAAATAACTGGTCGGGCTCCGGTTAAATAACTGGTCGGGCACCGGTTAAATAACTGGTCGGGCTCCGGGGGTGTCACTTGGGCTTCGGGTTGTGCATGGCCGGGCTTCGGTTCGTGCATGGTTGTCCTTCAGATGTTGTTTGTTTAATGTTGTTTGTTTGGTTCGTTCATGCTAGGTTTGTGGTTACACAACTGGTCGGGGGGTCTGGTTACACAACTGGTTCAGGCTCCAGTTACATAGCTCCGGGGGGTGTGATTTGTTGGCTTTGGATTATGCATGGTCGGGCTCCAGGTCGTGCATGGGTGTGCTCCAGGTGTTGTTTTGTGTACTAGTGCTCCAGGTTTGTTTGCTAGGCCTCCATGGCTGGTTTCTAGGGCAAGTGGAGGGTTTTACATAGAGCTAAGAAGATTTTTGTTGGTCGAGCTAGGTGGTTGGGCTCTGGGGCTGTTTTGCTTGGTGGGGGTTGGATGAGATGTGTACGTACTGCTAGGCTTGCGGTACACAACTGGTGGGGTTGTTACACAACTGGCCGGGGTCCGGTTACACAACTGGTCGGGCTCCAGTTACACAATGGTCGGGCTCTGGTTAAATAACTGGTCGGGCTCGGTTACATAACTGATCGGGCTCCGGTTACATAACTGGTCGGGCTCCGGGGGTGTCACTTGGCTTCGGATGTGCATGGTCGGGCTTCGGTTCATGCATGGTGTTCTTCAGAGGTTGTTTGGTTCATAAATGCTAGGCTTGCAGTTACACAACTGGTCTGGGTCCGGTTACACAATTGGTCGGGGTCCGGTTACACAATTCGTCGGGCTTCGGTTAAATAACTTTTGAACTCGGGGGTGTCACTTAGGCTTCGGGTTGTGCATGGTTGGGCTTTGATTTGTGCATCAGATGTTGTTTGTTTTGAATTGCTTGTTTGGTTCATTCATGCTAGGCTTGCGGTTACACAACTGGTCGGGGTCTGGTTACACAACTGGTTCGGGTCCGGTTACACAACTAGTCAGGCTTCGGTTACACAACTGGTCGGGCTCCGGTTAAATAACTGGTTGGGCTCCGGTTAAAATAACTGGTCAGGCTCCGGTTAAATAACTGCTCGGGCTCGGTTACATAATGGTCGGGCTCCGGGGGTGTCCTTGGGCTTCGGGTTGTGCATGATCGGGCTTCAGTTCATGCATGGTTGTGCTTCAGAGGTTATTTGGCTCGTAAATGCTAGGCTTGCGGTTACACAACTGGTCGGGCTCCGGTTACACAACTGGTCGGGCTCCGGTTGCACAATTGGTCGGGCTCTGGTTAAATAACTGGTCGGGCTCCGGGGGTGTCACTTGGGCTTCGGGTTGTGCATGGTCGGGCTTCGGTTCATGCATGGTTGTGCTTCGGATGTTGTTTGTTTGATGTTGCTTGTTTTGAATTGTTTGTTTGGTTCATTCATGCTAGGCTTGCAGTTACACAACTGGTCGGGGTCTGGTTACACAACTGGTTCGGCTCCGGTTACATAACTGGGCTTCGGGGTGCACAATAAACTACCACTCGCTGGTTGAATTGGGGAAGCTTAATGAACTATCCACCTCTGGCGGCAAAAAATCAATGAAGTGTGCAACTACGCTCTAGTTGCAAACATTGCAAATAATCCAATGGATTATTGCAGTTGTGTTGTTTGCACCATCTTGAGTCTATTCGTTCTGTAATAAGAGACAAACCCCTCGCTGATAGATGATAATAATAAGATATACAACAGTATAAGCCGTGTGCTAAGCACGTCAGCCTACATTTAATATCTATATAATAATAATAATAATAATAATAATGTTTATTCAGGTAAAAGTAAATACATTCAAAAAGTTACAAGCAGATGTTGGACTTCTAGATAAAGCTAGTACATGTATGCCTAAAGCCACTAATACTCATAGCGTTTCGGGCATCTACCTACAATGATTGTAGTGTAGATATTTTGAATGTGATTTTGCAATATGAAAGTTGTTAAGACACTTATTTAATTCATTCAATTGTTTAAGGATAAATCGCCTCGCACATCTGAAAAATATTTTGTATTATTATAATATAATACTCTTATGTGCCATCTCATTATTCACAATTTTAATTTTTTCTCAATTTCTATTGGGCATTTTATTATCTTGGCAGACGAGAACCGAAGCGAACACACGCCAGCGTATATGTGAAGACGTGGAAGGATTCCACACTCATTATGCTTCATACAGTAAATATTGGTAAATTATCCTATTATCACTTTTTGTAACACACACATATATATATATATATATATATATATATATATATATATATATATATATATATATTTTTTTTTTAATAAACCTAGAAGGGGTACCACCTCTGGTGCAAGTGTAGGGACCCATAGCCTCGGAGAAGAAAATAAAGAGTACTCAGAGAAGACCTTGTGGATCCTCACTGAACACTTTGATATTTTCTTCTCCTACCACCCCTATTCTTTTGGTATGTGTGTATGTTTATCTAACTTTATTTGAAAATGTCATTACACAAAAAAGTTACAGTATTGATTACATGCAGGGTACAAGCCTGCTTGTCACAAGTTGAAAAGCTCCTCCAGCTCCTCAGATGGCGGGCAGGAACCATGGATGCAGTGAGCATTTCCTCTCTGGATTGCCACACTGAGGCGCTGAAAAAGAAAACTGGCAGCTCTAGGGTCTCTAGTTGTTTCGATTAGCTTAGACCCCAACTCCTTCAAAAAGCTAGCAGCACTTTTACCCAGGCACCAAGTGTCTCTGAGGCAATGGGGACAAAATTGTAGTGGTGCTCAAGGTCTCTGTATTTACGTGACTTGGCCGCTTCCCGGTGATTGGCAGCTCCTCCTGCTTGAGTAGCACTGAAGTCAACATAGGTATTGGCTAAAGTTGAGACGCAAGTGTAGTCCCACACCAACTGTCTACCATTCTTCCAGGGGTTCACCGTGATTCCATCTGGGCGACCGACAGGCTCATTAGAGTTGTGGGACATTAGGTACCGGGGCTCTCTCTCTGCTGGACAGCCGGCTGTGGTAAGGCTTCTCTTAATAATGTCATTGACCTCGCTGTGTCTTGCATGCCATCCTCCTGTCCTTTGGCAGAGAAGGCCATGCCGTCCGTACCTGTCGGCCTCTTATATATATATATATATATATATATATATATATATATATATATATATATATATATATATATATATATATATATATATATATATAATTATGTGTGTGTGCAGAATATTAATAAAACAATTAACGTCGTGTAGTGTACTCTATATATCAAAATATATTACTTTGAAACCCGTATCAGTCACTAATTAGCTAACAAAAAATTGGGCTACTCTTATCGCTACTTCTAGACCGTCAGCTCGCTACTTTCAGCAATTTGGATCTGGCACCACTGAGGGAAGGCAGACGTGGGCGTGCTGTCGCTGCCCCTACTTCTACAACAACAACAACGCGACGCTGGTGTTTTTGACTCAAAATCAACACCAATCAATCAGTGTTGTCGCCATGGCGGGGATGACCTTAAATGACTACCTGCAGAGGGTGAGGATTCTGTTTGTGTTGTCTTCCAACACACTTGCCTACAGGGAGGCTGCTTTTATCACAGTATAATACATAGTTACAACAGTATGTTCCAACAAGCTACATATAATTGTTTACATACAACGCTTTGCTAACAGATTTTGTTGTAATAAAATTAACCTAACCTAATGATATATACAGTTTTTAACTATTGAAATAGCCATATATATCCAAACCTAATGTATATGATTTGACCGTATCAATATTAAAACAATTGTGTATAGTCAAATTACTTATGAATATATAATATTAAAAAATATATGCAGGCTATATATAAGCTGTTAGATTACATAGTATAAACCAAGTAATCTCCTCTGGTATATTTAAATCCTCTTATAAACCAGAGGATCAAATTTCAATCAGTGTGATCAACCTGTTGTGATTCAGAGAGCAACTCACTCTGTAATTAAAATATAGCATAGAGTAATATTCTTTTATGGTAAAAAATAATTTAGCGATATTTTTTACCGTAAAAAGAAAATTATTCAACTGTATGGAGTATTATAAAGAAACTGAAAAAGTTGCCCTTTGAATCATATAGTTTTGAAAATGTACTTATGAGCTGATTGATAAAACTCATTGAAATTTGATCCTCAAAAAATTTGCTCTCAAGATATTTTTATTGGAAGTATTCTTCACTGCCAACACCCTCACTGCCTAACCATGATCACATTCTTATATAAATTAACCCTTTTGTTCATGTGAAGTTATCCTACCTCTTCTACTTAATTTATCTAAAGAAAAGTGGATGAAATTTGTTGGGTAGTATTTTACAAGTTCCACATACTGTACTTAAAATCTAAATTTCTTAACAAAAATATTAGGATTGTATTATATTTACAAGTTACGTAAACTGTATATTATTTGAATACAATATTTTTATTTTTGTATCAACAGGTTCAGAATGCTTTATATAATCAAAATGGAGAAGTCCTTGGGGTATGTATTATTTGTCTTGAAACTCCTTTTTAAGTGTTTGTATGACTAGCAGCCTGTACCTCAAGTAATGAACTCTGGGTACAGTGTCTCATTTTCAGTTAAGGTACAAACTATAGATTTTATTGAAGGTTAATGTTTATGAAAAAGACTATAGTTCTGTCAGTTAGATTAGTAGATATAAAAGATATGATTGTGAATTATTAATAAAGTTGTATTACATCAAGTTGCATTCTGAGGTTTTGTCTGGATCTTATTTCCAAATTTTTATATTTCCTATATTTTGTTTGTTAATCCTAAGTGTCACCATCTTTCCACCTGTCATCCATAGAAGATAGCATGTCTAGTACTGGTAGCAACTATTGAACCAATGTACAAAAGTGGAATGTTTTACCCAAAAAGGAATCCATTTTGTACTATTAGATTTGTGGAAGGCACGAGAAAGACAACAACAACCAAATCTAAAATTCCTTAAGGCTAGTATAGCACATATATATACATGAATAATTGTTGGCATTTATTCATGATTGAATAATTATTGGCACCTCCACTACTTCATGTAGACCTTGGGCTGCATCTATTCCTATCATGTTTTTCTTCACCAGAGTTTTCATTGCATCAGCCACATTCCTCCCTTAACTGACCCTATTCTCAACTTCAATTGCACAAATGCTGTGCCTCTTTTAGTTATCACACATTTTTTTTTAATTTATATTTAACCCACCCAGTACAGTACTTCATAATTCACTATATTTTTCACACAATTTCCTTTTCTCTACTGTACCAACATCACCATAACTGTGCTTTTATCCATTCTCATTTAAGTCTTCTTAAAATAGCTTTTTTACACCTCAATATCTTTTAGTTGTAATAGCATTTTCTCCTTGGTAAAAAAAACTTGTGCATAAATCATCTTTGATATAGAATATTCATAGACATGTATACCTGATGTACACCATTCTCTAACATTCTTACCTTGACCAACCTCATGACCCTGTGTACTGCACAGTATAAATTAACTGCCAGGGTGACATCACACAACACTGATATACACCTATGTTAATGTCACTAGTTGCAGACAAGGAGTCACAATAACGTGGCTGAAATATGTTGACCAAACCACACACTAGAAAGTGAAGGGACGACGACATTTCGGTTCATCCTGGACCATTCTCAAGTCGATTGTGTCATTCTCACAATCGACTTGAGAATGGTCCAGGACGGACCAAAACATCGGCGTCCCTTCACTTTCTAGTGTGTGGTTTGGTCAACCATGTCATTAGTTGCTCATTACAGCATTAATTCCTTACACACACACACTGCTTCCTACAAAGAAACTTTCATGGCATTTAACAGCACTCTACCAATTCCATACATGCACAAAGTCCAAAGTCCTTTTCTGTTACATACATCCCAAAGTCCTTTTCTGTTAATCATGCATGTTATTTTGAAGACTTTAGATGCTATTTTAACTTAAACTAATTATTAACTCTTGCTTACCAGGAACTCATCTCCTTTCGGGACCCACATGTTATGAGCTCACGCTTGATGCTGGAGAAACCTGAACGAGATGTTGAGCGGTGTGTTGACGTATCACTTTGCGAGGTCATCGCAGGACACCTAAGGTTTTTACTTTAATATTCTTTGGGCAAGGATGCTTTTGAAGAGAGAGAGAGGGAGACAATTTCATCCCCTGAGATGTTAATTAGGTACTGTGCAACATTTAAAACCATTCCTCAGGCCTCCAGTAAGCAGGCACCTTATTGAAAAAAAATCGTGAATACGTCACCTTAGCTACAGGCCAGTAGCATCAAGATAATAACCATGGGTTTTGAATGCGACTTAAGCTCCCAACTCTGTCATGCAGCTTGGTCAATAAGGAATAAAGAAATGAATAAAAATCTGGATGATTATAGGCTTGTAAACAGCTTAGATGATTCTAATGTATACCGAATATCATCTTGAAGAATAAAACAGAAATGGGTCTTGATAAATTTTTTCCAGACATTCAAGATTTGGCTGTGTACTTTACTCATGCCAAAGCTATATTCCATAAGGCTGTTCATATTGTGAATATTTTGTGGAATTTCTCAGTGGAACATTCATGTTCACAGATAATGCTGGTAAATTGTTTTTTAAAATGTTTCAGGTTCTAAATAATGCCTCGATTACTCTGCACTACCTACATTGGTTGACTCCCTCTCTTCACTTACTGTATTTTAAGTACTATGATGGTACTATACTTGGTATTTAAATTTGCCCCTCAAACTAGGAACACTTCTCGGTATCCAATATGAGTTAAATAGTGTTCTGATTTCCTGTTACTGGAGACAATAAGTCTGGATAATAAGCCTGTTACTAAGCCAATAAGCCTGTTACTGGAGACAATAATCCTGATAGACTTATTGGGCCCCTTGTTGACCTTTCCCAGGATGCAACCCACAACAGTTGAATAACTCCCAGGTACCTGTTTGCTACTAGTTGAACAAGAGGCATTAACTGTAAGGAAACATGACTATAGCACTACAAGTTATTGTTCTGAGGAAAAAACGATGAATTGCAATATTGTTAGGCAATGAGAAAGCGTTTTAATTTTCATTTAAACTTATTTGCAAAATATAATAATACCCACACTGCCTTCATGTAAAAATATGTAAAAGCTGGTTTACAAATATCTATCTTAATGAAAGAGATGCGTCTTCCTGTCTCACTTGTCAGAAGTGAATCCAAACCATTATAGTCGACATCCATGAAAGGATTAAGCTGGCAAGTTCTTCGTACTCTAGCTTGATGTATTGGAAGAAATGCCACTGAAAATGCTTGAGTAAGAAGAGGACAGACTGCACTCATACACAAGGAAAGTACCTGGTCTGTATGTGTGGCCTCACAATAGGTCTGGCTGCCTTAAAAAATAAGATCACATAAGCAAACTCATTTGCATAATTTATAGTATAGTACAAACTTACTAAAATATTGATAAAATATAAATGCATTAAACTAAATATTTACTAATAAATAAGCAAGATTATCTCTAATACAGTAAAAAAGTACAGGATGATATGAAAATTATACAATTAATCGACAATCCAGATTTCACTACATATCATTACAGAGTCTGGATTTATTTTCAAGAAATACAAACTTTGGAGGGCAAATCTGATGTGTGAATTTGAACCGTAACATGAAGGTCGAGATTTTTAAGAGAGCACTGTAATGTTATCTAAAATATTGAAGATATGTTTCGTATTTTTCAAAATTAATTCCAAGGATCCTGAAATACTCATGCTGCCAAGCCAGTAAAATACAAATAGCCTCAGCACATTCAGTTCCCACTAATGTGCTGAGGCTATTTGTTCTCACTAAAGATAGTTCCGATAGTTTGATAGTTCCCACTAAAACTAGTTCATGTAATGAATGAAATACCTGTGCAAAGTTGCAAATATTTTCCTTTTTGGGAGTTCTTATCCGGGACATTGTTTATGCATCTGTATTATTGAATAATTGATTAAACAGATAGTTAACTGATGAATATTAAACAGATAGTTAACTGATGAATATGCTGGTACAGTACCTGTAGATTTGGATTCTTGGGATTACACTGTAGCATCACTAATGATGAACCTGAAATAATTTGCTCTTATGATTATTCCTATAGATATTTTGGTTATGCAGAATGTTTAATCCACATGTGTTTTTCTGTAGGGCAGTGTGGGCGGCAGGGTCTGGAGATTGTGTAGATGCCTGGAAAACCCAGATGGTGGTAGTGCAGGCAGTTTCTCGCTTCATGCAAGAGTTAAAAGAAGAGAATTGGATGCTGCCAATCATGTATAGTGCTTGTCTTGATTTAAGGTATTGATTTAGTTTATCATGGTTTGTTTTTCATGTTTAAGGTTTGGACAGACATTGCAGGGGATTTTGCTAATGCAATAAATTTGATAACTTGTTTGTACTTTATCTGGTAAATGAACCTTTAATTTATGCAACACCAGTAGTGAACAGGGACAAAAATCCTATTTATAATGTTTTTATGTTTTGCAAACTAGCTCCTACTTCTCGAACAGTGTAAGAGGACCTTTAAATATGAAATAAGCATTATGGTTGCAAATAATTACATTAAATATTAATCTCACTGCACTGAACCACAACTAACAACCCTGACTCAACAATAGGCTATTTGCATTGGCTGCAGACAGTGAGTTGACACGCTCAGGAACATGCAAAGCAGGGGAGACCTTGGAGAAAGCAGCAGAGGCCCTCATGAGTTGCTTCCGTGTTTGTGCTGCAGATACGTAAGTCTTTGCTTTAATTAGTTTGTTTTAAATGCCTTTGAGACTGTATAGGAATGCTCACTTAGTTTAAAATAATATGAAAGCTGATATAGCAACTTGTCCTCTCAAATAATACATTGTATTTTGATGTAATGATCCCTAACATCGAAATGTGATGTACAGTACTGTACTCTAAATCACAGTGGCTCATTTAATTGATGGGATGTTATGTTTTTTAGTGATAGGTTCAAGGTCAGGTTAGGTTTGGGCAATTTAGTATCTTTTCGTGACATGAAAACTTGAGAGGATGGGCTAGATATACAGTACAGTTTTGTATATGATAAATGGAGAAATCATATTAGGTATCCTTCTGGGATGAAGATTGAGATTTTATCAAAGCATTAACATAGGCAATTATTTTCCTTTTCCTTTCTTTCTTTGCAAAGTGTTACACAAAGAATATGACAATCATACAAATATTTAGTTTTCCCCAAATAAAGTATTATAGTATTATATGTTTGATCTGTTTTTTCATTAGTAATACTGTAATAATATATTGCTTGGGTAGGTTGATGCAGAGGAAATATCTGCTCCATAAATGTACCTGGCAGCTGATCAGTCATTAGCCATAAGCCTTTAGCTTATGGTCTTGTATACAGGCTTTTAAGTAATAGAAATGTTTTTCTGTTCAATAGTAAACATTGTATTTCATCTTATTATAGCCATTTGTCAAAGCCTCTTACAACACATTACACTATATTAGTCAAAATTAAAGATATGTTTTGTATTTTTTAAAATTCTAGCCAAGGAGTTGAGGTCCTTGAATTACCTATGACATACTGTATATGAAAATGATACCGAGCTACCCTGCATGCGTGTTGCAAGGCTACTCATGAGTGACTCGCCAAATTATGTTTTTGGTGGCATACTTGGAAAATGTCTCGCCTGCTGGTGAAATTATTGGTGGAAATATTTAATATTTTGCCACTTTTAATTGTATATCTGGCATATTATTTGTGCCATTGCTGTCATAGAAATTAGACATTCTGTATCAAATATCCATGAGCTGATTATCCATTTAGTAACAGTACAGTATTTTTTTAATTTGTGTTTGTAATGAAGCCCTTATTTACAGACGAACTGGGGAAGACTGTACAAAGCGATGGGGCCTCCTCTACTTGGTTAATCAGTTTTTCAAGATATATTTCAAGATCAATAACTCAACCTGTGTAAACCAATGATACGTGCTATTGAGTCTTTGGCCTTCAAGATCGTTTCTCTCTGTCTCAGCTCATTACGTACAAATATTATACAGGCAGGAAGGACATGTTTGATTCAGATTTTAAATCAGGTAATATACAATAGGGTTTAGAATATACAATACAGTATTTCTAGATTTTGTATGTATGGCAGTTAGATATAAGTTTTTACATAGTGATTTAAGATCATTATTTAGTAATTTAATAAAATCCTCTTTAAAAAGTGTAAAGAAAATTTATTTAGTACAGTATTATTGCAGTGTCTGTCTTAGAACCCAGTTAGATCTCTTATTCATCCACTTTCTAAGACTTAATTCATACTTTCCTTATCAGTACCAGCTAACTTTAGTTGTCAAAATCCATCTTGTTTAAAAGAATATAGCCTAATAAGGGGGGCGATATCTTCCAATCTTTTGTTGTGGTAGTGACTTCATACCCAATAACACGCTAACACATGAACACTTTCCAGGCCTTGCACTTTGAATTTGGTTAGTTTTTTCTTGTCGAGAGCCTAGCCCATAAAAGCCACTTGGCTTGTTGTGGTACAGAATGAGTTCCAAAATATTTGAGGTTTAAAAGGAGTGCAAGGATATGGGTTGTGATGTCATTTTTTAGGAAAAGCATGGAAGAGGAAGAAAATAGAAGTAGATGTGGAGAGAAATTTAAGTGATAAGTGGAATTCATGAAATGAGTGCAAATGTGATTTGATTGACTCTGCTGTTGCAGAGAGAAAACAACAAAAGAAATATCAGAAGAGGGTAAGAAACTTAGTGAAATATTTATATTATAGGAAATATCAAGTATAGTGTAGAGAAGAAAATGAAATGGGTCTGAATTATTTTCCAGAAGACTTGCATATTGATTCATAGAGCAATGATTGTTGTGATACAAAATTAAGTATGGTTACCTATTGTGCATGTAAAACTATAGGCATTAGTCTCATTAAGTGTTATGGGTTAGTATATAACAAGATAGTGAGTAATGTACAGAAAATAACTACAAAACTTGTATATGAGAGACATGGTGGAATCTGCGGTGGAAAGGGTTGCGTGAATCATATTTGTAGCAAAACAACGAAGGGCGATGACATTTGAGAAAGTTCTCAGGGTGTAATTACCTAAGTGTAATTACCTAAGTGTAGTTACAGGATGAGAGCTACGCTCGTGGTGTCCCGTCTTCCCAGCACTCTTTGTCATATAACGCTTTGAAACTACTGACGGTCTTGGCCTCCACCACCTTCTCCCCCAACTTGTTCCAACCGTCTACCACTCTGTTTGCGAAAGTGAATTTTCTTATATTTCTTCGGCATCTGTGTTTAGCCAGTTTATATCTATGACCTCTTGTTCTTGAAGTTCCAGGTCTCAGGAAATCTTTCCTGTCGATTTTATCAATTCCTGTTACTATTTTGTATGTAGTGATCATATCACCTCTTTTTCTTCTGTCTTCTAGTTTTGGCATATTTAATGCTTCTAACCTTTCCTCGTAGCTCTTACCCTTCAGTTCTGGGAGCCACTTAGTAGCATGTCTTTGCACCTTTTCCAGTTTGTTGATGTGCTTCTTAAGATATGGGCACCAAACAACAGCTGCATATTCTAGCTTTGGCCTAACAAAAGTCATGAACAATTTCTTTAGTATATCCCCATCCATGTATTTAAAAGCAATTCTGAAGTTAGAAAGCATAGCATAGGCTCCTTGCACAATATTCTTTATGTGGTCTTCAGGTGATAGTTTTCTATCTAGAACCACCCCTAGATCTCTTTCTTTATCAGAGTTCTTTAAAGATTTCTCACATAATATATAGGTTGTGTGGGGTCTATGTTCTCCTATTCCACATTCCATAACATGACATTTATTAACATTAAATTCCATTTGCCAAGTGGTGCTCCATATACTTATTTTATCCAGGTCTTCTTGAAGGGCATGACAATCATCTAAATTTCTTATCCTTCCTATTATCTTAGCATCATCAGCAAACATGTTCATATAATTCTGTATACCAACTGGTAGATCATTTATGTAGACAATAAACATCACTGGTGCAAGAACTGAACCCTGTGGTACTCCACTTGTGACATTTCTCCAGTCCGATACATTGCCTCTGATCACAGCCCTCATTTTTCTATCAGTCAGAAAGTTTTTCATCCATGTTAGAAGCGTACCTGTCACTCCTCCAATATTTTCCAGTTTCCAGAACAACCTCTTATGTGGAACTCTGTCGAAAGCCTTTTTTAGGTCCAGATAGATGCAGTCAGCCCAACCATCTCTTTCCTGTAATATCTCTGTTGCTCGATCATAAAAACTGAGTAAATTCGATACACAGGATCTACCAGATCGAAAACCATACTGTCTGTCTGATATTATATCATTTCTCTCCAGGTGTGCTACCCATTTAGTTTTAATTATTTTTTCCAATATTTTGACTATTACACTTGTCAATGATACCGGTCTATAATTAAGGGGGTCTTCCCTGCTTCCACTCTTGTAAATTGGAACTATGTTAGCCTTTTTCCACACATCAGCTACAACTCCTGTAAACAGGGATGCCTGAAAGATCAGTTGAAGAGGGATGCTGAGCTCAGGTGCACATTCTCTCAGAACCCATGGTGAAACTCCATCTGGACCAACTGCTTTGTTCTTATTTAGCTCTTTGAGCATTTTTTCATGATTTATGAAGCTAGCAAATGCAATGAACACGTACAGTGTGGGAGGAATGAAATTTTTGAAATGCTTTTATGAAAAAAGCAAAACTGATGTGCAACAAAACTATGCTGAGTTTTTTTTTTATACAGTATGGTACTGGTATTATCATTTTATTATATTCTTTTTTTTTTTTTTTGATGCGATAAAGGTTTTTAATTTTAAACCTTGTAACTTTTTCAAGTTCTTGTGGATGATGATTCTCCCGGAAGAGCTTTTGCAGATCTGATCTTAGACAGGTCATGTGAACAAAACATTATCTACAAATAAGTTCCTGTCCCCGCATGTTGTTTTCTACAACATTGACAGTAGTTATTGTCAAAGCTAATATGATCAGCAAATTAAGATATCATAATGCCTTTCTTTACCTTATTTTCAGCTGATGCGACGTTGTCATTCGCTTTCCAGAGATGTCATGCTGGCAGTCGGAAAAATAAGAGACGCATTCTTATCTATTTGATTCCTGTGAAAATGTTGCGGGTAAGTCTCTTAAGAAGTTAAAGTAGAAATGCTTATTGTGTACTGGTTGCTCAATAGTTCAGCAGATTTCAATCATTTTTATTTATCCTCGCTTTCTATTAGGTTCAGGGCAGGGTGATAAACTAAAAATCTGTTTTGGGTATTATTTATTGAGAATATACATATCTTGCTCAATATATATACAGTAGAGCCATACTCTATTTGTATTTTCTTGGATTTCAGGGATACTTACCCAAGGAGTCTGTGTTGGAAAGATTCAACCTACCAGAGTTCCGAGAAGTGGTAGTATCTGTTCGCCAGGGGAATGTACGACTCCTGTCTGAAACTTTGGTAAAACATGAGAGCTTCTTCATAGGAGCTGGGATTTACCTGATTCTTGAGAAGCTGAAAATTTTGGCATTCAGAAATCTCTTCAAGAAAGTGTGAGTAATATTGGCATTTTTTTGAGATGGTAACTGTTCTAAAGCACACAATATTTATTTGAGAACTTTATGAAACTTGATGCTTCACTATGAGAGTAAGTACCTTATAAAAGGAAATAAAAATTAGTTTCAGCAAGCTAAAAATTGTGTTGAATTACTTAGTATTTGCCTAACAGTGTAGAGATGAATGTTAACCCCATTATAACAAGTATGGATGAATTTCAACAACCCTTGGTAGCACTACCATAATTAATTTTGTTGGAGACAGGAAGCCTGTATGGAGGCAGTAAGTGAAAAAAATATGGCCAACCATTTCTCTCCAGCCCAGGAATTAAACCCAGGATTCCTGACTGTGAGTCAAGAACAAAGCCATGATGGAAGATGCAGCCATTTCTCCATTAATGATTCTTAACTTTGTGATCTACTGCTCTCAACATTGTCATTGTCTTTAATTGGTGTCTATTTCTTATGTGTCCTCTACTTTCCCAACTAAATATATGTCAGGGCAATCCTCATTCGTTAAGCATATTCTTGCCTCTCTGCATCCAAGTGGTGACTGCTTCAATAATGTGATAAACTAGCATTTATGAATTATGCAAAAAATGAAATATGGAGCAGAGTGAAAGTGAATGATATCCATCTGTTCACCATGATTTCCCTTCATAAGACTTGTTGTCCAGTGCTCCTCACAAACTGTTTCTATCCTAATAGTGTCCCTTACCAGTTAGTGATGCAAACAGTGAAATATAAATAAAGATGAATGTGGTATGTATATCTACAAAAATAAAGTTGGAGGAGAGATTTAGATTTCTGTTAAAAAGTAGCAGGGTATGTCAAACATGGTAGCTGCCTTTCTGTTCAATTGGAGTTGTAGATAAGCAAGAGTATTACATTAATTTCTATGCATTTAAGAGTTAAAAACTATTATCAATAACTTGGTAATGCCTTTTTAACAATGTTTTATTGAAAATGTGTTTAATCAGTGGAAATGCTTTAAGGTTACAGTTAACTTTCCTTTTATTTTATCAACAGTTTCCTTGTCACTGGTACTCATCAGATTGAGGTTACCCTCTTCTTGCAATCTCTGAAGTGGATGTGTGTAGAAGATGTTGACCTGGATGAAACAGAGTGTCTGTTGGCCAACATGATCAATGATGGCCGCATGAAAGGATACATCTCCCATGCTCACCGTAAAGTTGTTGTCAGCAAAAAAGATGCTTTCCCTCCTCTAACAGCTTGCTGATTCCGATGGCAAAATTTGCAAATAAGCCTGAACATTAAATCGCTAGGGCTCAAAGTATTTTCCTTGTAATACATGGAGACTCATTGCAGGTTTTGAACTGAAGCAGGTTTGATTGACTCAAAGCAGGTTTTGATTTGAGTCCAGCAGTAAAAAGTAGGCCAAAGTGCTGATTTAAACATTTCCAAGAACAGAAAAGCTTGAATATGTGACTTAATTCCGGACCAACTTTGTACTTTTTCATTTCAATCTTTACTATTGTATTCAAATTCAAGAAATTAGTGCGTATCTTCACAAGTGAAAAAAATAAAAATATTTTGTAAATTTGGAGTATCATTAAGAGGTAAATTATCATTTAATTTTATGTAGCTATATGTGAATTCTGTTATTATTCAACTGCACCTACAAGATTGTATCATGATCTGAAAATGGAGATTAAGGTGAAGTACCAAAGGCTTCTTCATATGATTGAATTGAAGCCAAAAGTGTGTCTGCACATATTATCAAAACATTTTGTGAGCTTGTACCTTGAATTAACCTCTAGGAAAGACTATACGGAACTATAAGATCGACTTAAGAATTTATTCCGTGAGGTTGAGGGCCATCGGAAGTAAGTGGAAGGGCTACTGGTAGAAATCAGCCATGAGTGCTGCGATAACAGGTGGGGAGTGCGCTGTCGGGTGGGGACAGATGATAGATGATGGGGACAATGGTTTGGTGGCACTTCCCGAATCAGTAGCCTAGTAATGGTGGGACAGGATCAACACCTGACTAATTTAACTTTTTCAGCTGATCAACTATTCAAAATTTAAGGATAACATGCATCCTTAAACTGAAAGGCCTGACAGCTGAGTGGAGGGGCCTGACTGCTGAGTGGACAGTGCTCCGGATTCGTACTCCTAGGGTCTGGGGATCGATCCCCGGCGAAGGCGGAAACAAATGGGCAGTTTCTTTCACCCTGATGCTCTGTTCACCTACCAGTAAATAGGTACCTTTATGGCCTGGGAGTTAGGCAGCTGATACAGGCTGCTTCCTGGGGGGGGGGGGTGAAAAAAAATTGATTGACAGTTGAGAGGCGGGCCAAAAGAGCCAGAGCTCAACCCCCGCAAGCACAATTAGGTGAATACACGTTTCTAAACAATGAGCTGTGTGCCTGGCTGCAGCATCGAAGTAATTGAATTTGATTCTGGAGTGCATAATCTTGATAAATAGCTGTTGTTAACTCTAAACACTGATTTTTGCTGTTATCCTAAAATGTCTTGGCCTTGATTGTTCTGAGGGCAAGTATCTTCAGTTGTGGCTGCTGTAGAAATGAAGATCACTCAATACAACTGGCAGGAAGCAGTTTCAGAGCCCTAGAGGTATCTTGACGAATTACAGCTATTCCCTCCCAGGAGAAATGCTTGTCCCACATTGATTTAGATAAAAGTGCCTTAAAGGAAAAACTCAGCCCCCCTCATGCAGATGAATTTGTGGCGGGGAAGAGGAGTGAGGAGCAACCAGTGCCTCAGTCTGCAGCAAATTCTTTCACCAAGCAGGTGGTCTTGAGACTTGATTGTTCCAATACGTATTAAACTCTACGTGTTGTACAGTATTACTTTTTATTCATGTATTTTTCAACACGGAACACAATTCTTGGGCTAATTAAAATAAGAGTGGGGCCAATGTTATAAGAATTTCCCCAATGAGACCTTGGGCCATTTTATATACTAGCAAGGCAAGCAATTTATATGCATGAGGTGATGTAAAAATAATTTGCCTCTTCACACTATAATAGACAAATATTTTTAAAATTGTTTTGTAAGCCTTAAATAAAGTTTCAAAGTCAAATTATTTTAAATTTGTTTTATGGTCTTGTGTTGATATTTTCTTGGTTGAGACTACATTTACAAATTTAAAGAGTTGTGTTAAAGCTTCACAAAGTCCAATTTTCCCAATAAAACTACTATTTGACATTAACAATATTGTTAAAGACTCCCACCACTTCCCATCCATCTTCAAGGTACATCTGTACAGTTGCAAGTGATGCAGTTGAGAATAAACATTACCATTTATTTCTTCATTACACAGAGAGAGAAGAAATAGGGAAGACATAACTACATACAAAATTATCAAGGGAAAAGACAGGGCAGACATGGACAGACTATTTAGGCAAAGGTCGTAGACCTACATAAAGCAAAGAGAGACACTAGACAACAAATTTACTGGTGTCAAGAGTTAACAATGGGATGCACAGCTTCAAATGTAGAAAAGACAGCTCAGTAGGTTTGCAAGGTGAAACCCCTACAGTTGAAGAAAATGGATTGAAGCCATACCATGGGATCGAATCCACATCCTTGAACTCCTCATTCAATTCTAAGGTACAGCTCTGATATTTTCTTAGCTTCATCAC
This sequence comes from Procambarus virginalis, assembly GCA_020271785.1. NCBI lineage: Eukaryota > Metazoa > Arthropoda > Malacostraca > Decapoda > Cambaridae > Procambarus > Procambarus virginalis. The sequence continues at coordinate 7,025,148 of WNGS01066681.1, read as the reverse complement.
ATACATGTGATATAGAGCCAAGAGCTGAAGTTCAATCCCCATAAAAACAATATCTATGTGGGTGTGGAGAGAGTGGTATACAGTACAAGTAAGAACCATATGTAAATACAGTAGTTTAATGTTCTTTAATTTCTTTGTGCTATTAAAGAGCTTTTGAGTCCAGTTCTTGATCCCTTAATAGTATGAATTTACCTTACCTTAAGGACACTATCTCTAGGACAGGAATGACATGATGAGGACAGGAAGCTAGCAGGTTGTTAATGGCCCCACCATCTGTCGTGATTTTATTGTGCTGAATTTTGAATTTGAACAATGTTTTGGCATGTATGGCTTCAGAGGGTAGGCAGTTCCATGGGATTATACCCCATAGATGAGAAAACATCGCCTGTTTTCTGTCCCTCGTTGTGGTGGGTTGAGCTTGAAACCCTTGCTCTTTGTTTGTAGATTTGATTTGATTTTATAAGATTTTATTTGTAACGTGTCCAATCGTCTCTGTCCTGCTGTGGGAATCGAACCCGTGACCCAAGGTTTTGAGCCGACAATATAGTTTATCCTATAGACTGCTGTGCTTCACGACTCTCGCTCTGTAATCCCTCTTATCGAATATGGTAGTACAGTATCACACTGCTCTGTACCTAAACAGTTAATCAAAAACAATAATAAAAATCACATGCTATAAGACCCCCATAAAATATGTTAAGTTGGTTTTGTAATGAGGCTGGTATTTTGTCCCGATTCCATATATGACTAACCATCCTGTGAGATGGGAATATTAGATGAACTTATAGCTAGTTTTTGATTTACACTAAATAATCTTTCATATAGAATAGGGTAGCAAAACAACAAAAAAAAGTTTAATTTTGCGGGATACTTATTTAAAATGAAAATATAAATATTGCACTATTCTAAGGAATTTTGCCGTTTGTTAAAACATTCAGTCATTTAGCTTGTTATGGAGATAGACGTCACCAGGTTGGTGTCGAGGATTTACTCAGGTAAATTTGTAAATATTGCAGAATTTATCCTGTTGACAACTTGCAGAGAACCCTTCATGCTAACCATAAAGAATAGTCTTCATTACCGTTGTTATTGCAAAATGTGAAATAAATTTTATTTTTAATTTTAGTTTAGGCGATTAATAATGTATACGATTAAAGATAAATTAATGAGAGGAAAACATGTATGAAGAGTAGAAGTGCTCGTTTGACGAGGCGGCCGGCCGGGCTGGCGACCAATCACCACCTTCCAAATAACAACAACATGGCCACGCTCTGGAGGTGAGTGACATGACGTTTTCCCCCTTTATATCACCTCTCTCTCCTTCGCTTTACATCCATTTTGTTTCCTTTCATACCTGTCTAAGTCTTTCGAGTGTTTTGCAACAAAAACCGTGACAAACTTACTATGCTGGGGCCTAAATATAACATTATTGGGATGTTTTACCGGTGTCAGAAAGTTCTACTTCTAGGATAGACAGCTTACGTGTAGAGGGCACTTTGACTGCACTAGATTGGTGTTGTGCTATATCATTTCCTTTGACGTGTTGAGAGATGGGTGTTAAGCTGTATTCATGGTGTCAGTGTAACATCTGTGGAAACAATCCTAAGGAAGGGTATCGTTCACCATCTGATTGTACATAATCTTAGTAAAATCAAGTCAACATGGTTTTGTTCAAAATAAATCTTGCCTTACTAACCTGCTCATAGTTCTGGAAACGGTAACCAGCTATTTAGACAAAGGACTTCTATTATACATGGACCTTAGGTGTCATGTGGTACCTAAAACATTTAAGGTATCACATGATGGACTGGCAGAGAAATTACAAACACGTGGAATAACAATACAGTAATTAATTTTGTTGGGGTACAGGCAGCCAGTGTGTATATACATGTTAGGCTTGTATTAAGGCATCCTCTTCCCCACAGGTCAAACTATTGACCCTCCCCAAGATGAAACCCTTCAACAAGCCGAGGTACCTACTGCTAAATGAACAGCCCCATTAGGTGATAGGTGTTTGACGGGGTGCACACTGCCCATTGTTGTAGCCACCCCTCATCCTATAATAATAGATAATAGGAAATGTGCTCAACCATTTCTGTCCTGCGAGGAATTTGAAACGCACCATCCTCGATTGAGAGTTGAGAACAAACCCAACTGTTCTACTGGAACCTCTATAAATGATAACATACTAGAATAGTTAACGACCAGAAAAATGTGATGAGTTAAGTACTGCATGATTTTATCCTGGGGGCAAACGTTCTTGAATAGCTCAGATAGAATTAGATTGATAAAAAGTGTTCATGAATGAGGCTATAATCAGAAAATTCTAGCAAAAAAGAGCAAAATGTAGTGGATTATGAAAAGGTATTCCTTCAGAGGAACATGATAAGGTCCAAGAGAATCAAGACAGTAGACACAAGGAAGAGGAGCAGGGTAAAGGGTGGGGATTAATCTCCAGCCTAACAATCCCGAAAGTGAGTGGGGAACCATCGACCTGTGGAACATTTTCTTGTATGGGTAGGATGAGTAAGAAGGAATTGACAGTAGCTTCAAGTAATATTATTTTAATGAAATATTATTGTTAATTATCTTTTCCGTTCTTTTTAACTATAAGTGGTGCTACATCATCTTCCCAGCTTGGCACCTTCTTTTGATAATTACAGTACTTCTCTTAACCTTAAGATTTGCCTGCAACATTCAGTATTATTAGTGACTAGAAATAATAAAGTCTAAAGGTAAACCCCAACCACTGAATATTGTCATGTGTACTTTGTTCTTGATTCTTACTGATTAATTCATCCACTTAGACTAGACAGTACAATGATGGCCTTGCTTTTTAAAATTCATGAATGATTGACATATGCAGTTTAATATAGAGATCTGAGTCAAGGTAATAATTCTCATTTGTTGGGAACTGACAGTACTTTGCCTTATCTAGCTCACTCCTTCCCCTATGCCAACTACTGACCTTTCCCAGGATGCAACCAATGGCAATTACCTAACCCCCAGGTACCTATTTTACTGCTAGGTGAAAATATGCATCAGATGAAAGGAAACATACCTGTCTATTTCTAATCTACTTTTTGATTCTTGAAATTACAAAATTTAAATGCAAAAGGAGGTCTGGGAATTGGTATACAAAATTGGAAATTTAATTGATAATACTGGTAGTATTAAATAAATCTGGAAATTATGTAGTTAAACCCTAATTTTACATTTTGTTGTAAAATTCAGGAAATGCATGAAATAAATATGGATAAATGAAAAAAATTAATACTAGCAATAGTCTCAAACTTAAACTTTTAACATATTTTTGGGCACGATGGTGCCTCATGTTCCATAATATTAATGTAAATTATTTTTTATTTATAACAAAAAGGCTTATCATTTTATTAGGTAATAATATCCAAAGATATGTCATATCATATAATTGTAGAGATTTATGAACAAATTCTAGTTTCCAAACATTTCTTTAGTGAAAAAAATATCTTGCAACGCAATCTGTCATCTATGGGTTAATAGGGATCATAAGTAAAATAAATTCTAATTGTTAAAAATAAGGGGAAATAGAGTAGTATATTTAGAACATTGTTTTTCTCTTCAGGTTAACAGCTGCAGCAGTGTTGTTGACGCTGGTCAGCGCAGTTGACAGGAGTAATTTTAAAACATGCCAGCAAAGCAGTTTCTGCAAGTAAGTACAGTAGTCATGTATGAGTCTTTTTGTCATACATTTTACATAAATCAATGCTTGATAATCCTATGTGAGCGCTCATCAAGAGCAATAAAATGTGTATACTCTTTTCAACTTTGTTACCTCAATTCTCATCCTAGGTCTTTCATTTTGGTATCAATGTATTCGCAATGAAATTCCCTACAGGAGTATATGCATATAATGTCCAAAACCGCGGCGTGCCCCTACCGCAGCCAAGTGCGAAAGCAGGCCAAATTTTTTCATTTTTGACACCATACTGCGTCGTTAACGAGCGAAAGTGTTTAAGATCATCTGGTGGCAAATGTGACTTAATGTTTTAAAATAAATAATCTGGATAAAGATGATTTGAGTATATTAGAGATTGTTTATGCTTTTGTGAATATAGGCAGCACTTTATTTGTGCTGTCCTACTCTTGCAAAATGCACAAATCAAACTTAATGGTATACAATACTGTATTGGAAAGTAAGGTTAGGTTCCAGAGACTTATCAAAAGTCCACTTTTTTCTACTTTTCACTTGGATAAAACATTATTTCAATATTTTATTTTTCTTCCATTTCCTATCCACAAATTTAGCATATAATGAAATCTGTAATTCTTGTGTTAGGCATTGACACATAAATATAAGAAAACATTTGTAAAAAAATATTCTTGTACCCTGTACGAGGTAAGCACCACACATACACAGAAGAAACCTGTTCATATTCCACGTTACCACTTGCTGGTGATTTTGATTTCAGTGGCATGCCTCATTCCTTTACCCTTATGAAGATTCATCCAAAAATTATGTTCAGTTTAAGATTTGCTTAAAAAACATAAATAGAACCTAAAGCAATACTCCATTTTCCAGTGTGTTGTAATAAGGTAAATTGAATATATTGTGCATACACAGTAGTTTACTTGATTTTACATCATGCAGAATGTTTATAAATTATATTTAAAAGGATGGTATTCTAATGGTCTGTGTTTATTCTTCAGACGTCACCGTGCTATAAAGCCTGGAGAAAGTCCATACATTCTTCTTACTAATACATTAAGTGTAACAGATGAGGGAATATTTGGAGATGTATTGAACGAGAAAAACAGAGTATTTTTCACCCTTGAAATATACCCTCTTAAAGATAGTACTCTTCGTATCAAGATTAATGAGAAGAATCCAATTAAACAGCGTTTTGAAGATCCTTATGCTCTGACTGGTGATGGTCAATCTGAAACGTAAGTACTGGTATAATGGCCTTTGTTTACTTTCTAAATGTCAGCCCTTATGATGAATGATATGGGTGTCATTGATTTGTCATTAAGGGGTGATCCCTTAAAGAAGGAAGGAATAATAATAGTTGTTGGAAGACAGTGGAAATAAATGAAAAATTATGCTCACATATACTGTACATGTTTTTCAACTCGTGCAAACATTTAATAATTCTAACATTTTATGTACTGTATGTTTAGCAGTAGGTGAGAAAGCTGCAGGTGAAGCTGAGGTGTATGTAGGAATTATTAAATGTAGTAAGGCAAAAAGAATTGAGCGAGTGAAAATTTTGCTATAAAAGTGTAAGAAGTTAGGGGTGAGGGAAGCTTTAAAGTAAATGTGAACAAAGTAATGTTATGGTAGTGGAAAGTGAATAAAATTCTGTGAAACAAATGTTAATGGTGATGTTCTAATGGTGGTCAATCATTTAAAATACCTGGAATGTGTGACTGATGAGAAGAATTTGGGCAGTTGAAATTAAAATTAGGGTGAATCAAAAGAAAAAGAGCCTGGTGTAATGAAATTCTTTGTTAGGAAAAAGATTAGAATAGATGAGGCCAAATGGCTGCCTGAAGGAGTGGTAATGCTGACCCGTGTGTACAGTCATGTGACAATTGAGGGCTTTGAATATGAAAAGTCACAAGATATAGAATAGAATAGGAAAGGAAATCCTTAACCCCTGCACTGCGCACCTGGTTTCGGCAAAAACTTCTTGGGGCAATTGTCAAGGACATATTCTTGTTGTTTTCATAAATATTCAGTTAAATTTAATGTCAAAATGTTTCCAAACTCAACTATTTTCATTTAAAAATACAAAGAGTAATGAAAACATTAAAATTTAGCCTAATAAAAAAAAAAAGCAGAACTCTCAGAGCGCCTAAAGGCGCTTTGCGCTGTGCAGGGGTTAAAGCAGGTTGCTTTGATTAGGATTTTCATCTTGAGGAGACAAAAATTATCTAAGCAACATATGAAGAGCATAGTTTGTTCAACCATAAATATACAAATTTTGTTGGGTAATTTCTGATCTGGTTAAATTCAATTAAAGATTAAAATATAATGAATTAATATTTTCTGGGTTTCCACATAAATCATAAATTATTTATATCTACATTACTTTTACATTTACAGTATAGTTTTTCTGAATTGCATTATAGAAGAACCATTCTTCACTTTTTAGTGACCGATATATGATAAACAAAAAGGTGCCAATTACAGTTATTTCATCAGTTGTATGTCTTGTGCTAATCAGATAAATTTCTTTGTATTTATTGAACAGATTTGAAGTAATTGACCGATCCTCAGATGGATTTATAGTGAAATTTGGAACAAATCGAGCTATTGTGAAGGCTAAGCCATTAAAGATTGATGTTTATAATGGAAATGAGCTTGTTGTAAGCACTAATGCTCGTGGTCTTCTTAAATTTGAACAGTACCGCAACAAACCAGAGAGGTAAGAATTCAAGTGATTCTATGATAGTTTGATAGTGTGATTCTATGATAGGATTTCTATGGTAGTTTGATGTACACTATTATTTTTCTTTAGTATGCAACTACTTTTCACTTTATATATATATATATGCACTTTTAGTTCTGCTTTTCGATAAACTTGGGCCCAAATGCAGTTAAAAAAGCCCATTTGTTTTTTAAGCGTGAACCATCCCTCCCTCAAAAAAAATTTTGTCCAAAAATACATTACAATATGGATTTACCAGATACAGTTCTGGAAACTAAAGGCTTGACTATTGCACATGTATAAAACATAAGAAGTAGGAATCATTGCAACTGGTCTGTCGGCCAGACAGTGTCTATTTAGATCAACCCCTTTCCAGCATGTATCTATCAGCATATTTTTAAAGCTATATTATATAGTTATATCATCTGCCTTTATGATGTTGGTTATCTGTCTGTTTCACTCTTGAACACCCCGTTGCTCAACCAATACTTCCCCATATCCTTTCTGAATCTTAACTTCTCCAGCTTAATGTTATGGATTCTGACCTGGTTTGATAGTTTCAAGACATTACTCGTATCTTCCCTGTTGATACCGTTCATCCACTTGAAGACTTCAATCATGTCTACCTCCACCCTTCATCTTTGCAGGTAATGTAGGCCAAGCTACGTTAACCTCTTACTCGTTTTCTCTTGGGATTTCCTGCAAGTATTCCCTTACCGTTTTGTAGTCTCGTGCCCTTCTGGGCTCGTTCTTTGGTCTGATCAGACTACCTGTTGTTAACCTGATTCAGGGTTATTTTCTTGATTGCTTCAAGAGATGATGTGCTCTAATTAATGGAGATCTTGCTCTAGATTATAAATTATGCTGTAGTTCTAGATTATGCTGTAGATGAATGTTAAATGTTTAAAAATTTTTACTCAAATTACTGTAGTTCTGTAATACAGTGTAGATATCTCATAAGAGTTTTTTTGGTTTAATAGATTGGAAAGTCCTGGGCATGGGGTGGGCCGGTCTTGGAGCGAGACGTGAACCTAGCGATGGGTAACATAAGAAAGGATTTCGATGTAGATTCAAAATAAAACATTTGGAAATATTCTAAGCAAAGCATAGTAACATAGAATACCATACAAATTGAATAGATAGAATAATAATGACCCAAAATGGATAACAAAGGATTTGGAGAACCTTATAGGTAGAAAGAGAGCTTGGTACAAAAAATATTAAGAATGGGGAAGTCAGTTTAGAACTAGAATTTGTCCAACTGGTTAGAAATCTTTTAAAAGGAAAGGAGAGATAAGGAGGGGAAAAAGAAACTTACGAAGTTCGTATAGCAGGACAAGCAAAGACAAATCCTAAAGGTTTTTCAGGTATATTGAACAAAGATTAGGGAAAGGATAGGTCCATTAAAAACTAAGACAAGTTAGATAACGTAACTGATAATGCCGAAGAGATGAGTAATGTTTTAAATACATATTTTATCTTTGCATTTACTAAAGAGCAACTTAACATTATGCCTTCAGCCAAACAAGTCTATATTGGTGGAGAAGAGGACAGGTTGACCAGTTACCAGGGAGGATGTTATTAAACAAATGGTGAAACTCTAGCCAAACAAATCCCCAGGGCCTGACGAAGATAAATAAATGATTCATAGATTAATAAATGATTAACAACTTGGTTTTACTAATGGCCGTTCATGTTTGCTATAAAAAATTTGCTATCTTTTATTCCAGCATAGTTGAGGCACTTGATAGTGGTAAGGTTTGTGGCATTGTGTACCTTGACTTTAGCAAAGCTTTTAATACAGTGCCACATGAAAGAGTGATTCAAAAGATAGATGCTCATGGTATGGGGGTGATATATTAAGTTTGGATTAGGGCATGGCTACAAAAAGGAAACTGAGTTAGTATAAATGGAGTTAAGCTGGAGTCAGAAAATGTTGTAAGTCGAGTGCCCCAAGGCTTGTTATTCATAATATATAAATGATTCAGATTCAGGGTTTGAGTAGCAATATTTGCAAATTTGCCGAAGATACGAAAATCGGGAGGGAAATAAACAAGGTAGAAGACTCGCTATCACTTCAAGACAGTCTAAATTGGGTTTTAAAATTTGTCAAAAGATTAGCAGATGCAGTTTAATGCTGACAAATGTAATGTTTTGAGGCTAGGTAATACTGTGATGATAGTTACAAGATGCAAGCTAGATGTTGTTTAGATTGCAAAGTCAAATTGTGAAAGGGATGTGGGAGTTATGATTAGTAAGAATTTAATACCAAAATATCAATGCATAAAAGTTTGTGCTAAGGCAAACTGGGATTTATTTCTTGAAGCATTAGTAATAAAACACCTGGTGGTGTTCTTCAGCTATATCTTGCTCTTGTTAGGCCTCATTTAGATTATGCAGTTCAATTTTGGTTACCATTCTCTAGAATGGATATAAATGCATTAGAACGCATCCAGCGTAGGATGACAAAGTTAACCCCTCAAATTAGAAACCTGTCATGTGAAGAGAGATTGGCAAAACTTAATTTACATTTCTAGAAAGGCGAAGAATTAGGAGTGACATGATAGAGGTGTACAAGTGGATGAATGGGCATAACAATGGGGGATATTAATAGAGTATTAAAAGTATCAACACAAAATATAACACAAAACAATGGGTATAAATTGCGTAAGTTTATATTTAGGAAAGACCTAGGTAAATTCTGGTTTGGTAACAGGGTTGTTGATTTGTGGAACCAATTACTGCTTAACATAATAGAAGTAGGATCCCATGATTGTTTCAAGTGTAGGTTATGAGATATAAAGATTATGAGATATAGAGATTGGGTGGATATAAATAGGAGCTGCCTCGTATGGACCAATAGGCCTTCTGCATTTACCTTCATTCTTATGTTCTTATCCTATACTTTATTGTTCTATAATATAGAATAAAAAAACTATTTCACCAAAAAAATATTAACATGCTGAAGTATTTACAAATTTGGAACATTGCAGGGACCAATTAGTATGCATTTGCTTAGGGTCCACTGTACAGTTCTTGTATATCTGAAGTTTGCAATTGGAAGATCTTTTAATTAGAGATAATTAAATATTTCAAGCGATGTCCAACCTGCTGAAGGAGAAGAGCATGGAAATGCCTTACCACTTGGTGAGGAAGAGGACACTAATGGTCTTTGGGAGGAGAGTTTTAAGGGCCACACAGACTCCAAGCCTCATGGGCCTTCCTCTGTGGGCATGGATATTTCCTTCATCAACTCAAAGCATGTATATGGGATCCCGGAACATGCCGATTCTTTCTCCTTAAAAGAAACTACGTGAGTAATAAAGGATTCACTTGAAATACCATACCAATTTAACTAACAATGTTTAAATATATTTTATATATAAAATAGGAACTTAAAAAAAGAGCATTTCAAATACAGTACAGTACTAAAAAGTTAAATATCTAGGGCAGTACAAGTGGTTGGTGTACAAAACAGTAAGTACAGTGTAGTAGCTGGTGTAATTTTTGGCTCTTAATATGCTTTGCATTAACAATTTTGACTGATAACAGCTTGTTTATGATAGATAGTTTGGTTAGTTGATTATGATCCTGAGTCATCTACATAATTATTAACAAAGATACATATTGTTTCAGATCAACTGAGCCATACCGCCTCTATAACCTGGATGTTTTTGAATATGAATTGGATAACCCAATGGCTCTGTATGGCTCGGTCCCTGTGATGATATCGCATACTCCTAGACAGAGTGCTGCAGTTTTTTGGCACAATGTTGCAGAGACCTGGGTTGACATTAAGGTACTGGGAAAGTATTCTTTTTTTATTGTTAGGGATAATAATTTGAGAAATTGGTAAGGGAGTATTTCATATAAATTGAGGAATTTTGTAGCCAAATTTTTGCCACAGAATTGAGTATTGTTAATAAAGATATGTAATAATATATGCAAATATTTTGTTACTGTAATTGTACAGTTGAGTGTCTGATACACACAACTTTATATCCAGAATACTGAATTAATGCATTTCATTTCATTTTGTTGGAGCATTGTGTACATATCCTTAAGGTGCATGTCCAGTATTCTGAGGTTTCCTCCCATTTCTTGACAGAAATTACCAGACAGCAATGTTGTTTCTTCTATTGCTGGTTTCTTCTCTGGTGGTGACTCAGACCCTCCTCAAGTCTCTACACATTGGTTCTCAGAGTCTGGTATTATAGACCTGTTTATTATGGTGGGTCCTCGTCCCATGGATGTGTTCAGGCAGTATGGAGCTCTTACTGGATACACCAATCTTCCCCCGGTAATTATTATACCTGTATTTGTTTCATGTTTACAAATTTAATCTGAATAATCCAGGATATTTTTAGTGGGAATTATTACACGAGTCACGATTATTCAGATTTCTATTTTATCAGTGTCTCCATAAAGTGTGGAGAAGATCTTCCACACCATCTTGAAGAAATGTGATCTGGGTACATTCTTGTGTATTTGAGTCCATATATGGACACAAGAAATGGAGCTAGTGGTTTCTTGTATTGGTCAAGTGGGAGTAAACAGTACTAATTTACTTTAAATATTTATTAATTGAGTATTCAAGTTCTTTTATTATTACCATATTGAAAACTATGACTAAGGTGAAATAAGATGTAGAGAATGAACTTTCTATTTTGCTGTTGTCCAGTCAGTGAGAGTAATTGAAGTAATTATTTATAGGTTATTGTTGAAACAAGTATTGAGGAATTAAATCATATTTTTAATCAACATTGTGAATATTTGCTAGTGATTAAACTTAACACTATCTGTAACTCTGGACCGGACTCGCGTCCATTATTTTTCTCTTGAATCCTAACTTTGGACCGGACTTGCGTCCACTACAAAAAATATTTGTATAAAATTAATTTTTTATCCAATCGACCTAGGAATAGTATCAAAATAAGCGCCTTTAGAATGTGCACAATTTGATACCAAAATGAAAGATGTAACATGAAACTTGATGTCCGAACACTTATATGATTATAAATAGGTTTTTGGTCAAAATTTTAAAATATTTGTTAAAAATCTATTTATTGTGCTATTATGTTGGGACTAGTTTTAAAATGCGCGCCTTTACGCCACGAACAATTTGATACCAAAATGAAAGAAGTAACACAAGAATTTGTCAGAACACTGGAAAGATATAAATAATTTTGTGATGATGAGCTTCCAGAATTAAAATATTTGTTAAAATTCCAGTTATTGCTCTATTATTATGGGACTAGTCTCAAAATACGCGCCTTTTTATTGAGAACAATTTGATACCAAAATGAAAGACGTAACACAAAAATTGATGTTATCAAACTGAACGAGTATACACATTAGGTTGCAGGATACAAATTGGTGCTCGTTCACGGGTAACTTTAGGCTTTTCTGCGGGGAGGCACTCCAAACTTTTGTACATTATATTCATACACATCTGTAGGGAATTTAATTGCGAACACAATGATACCAAAACGAGCAACGTAGCACGAGAATTAAGGTGAGAAAAATGGAACGAGTATGCACATTTTACTGATTTTGTGCGCTCACGGGTAACTTTTGCCAACTTTAGGCTTTGCTGTTAGGAGTCACGCCAGGCTTTTGGACATTATATTTATACACACATGTAGGGAATTTAATTGCGAACACAATGATACCAAAATGAGCGACGTAGCACGAGAATTAAGGTGAGAAAGCTGAAACGAGTATACACATTTAGGTGTCACCGCGCACTTACCCGCACGCTCGCCTGCACGTTCAGTACATGACCCTTAAATTGACCGCGCGCCTGCCCGGTGACCGATAGTGTTAATTTGATGTGCAACAGTTTTCTCAGTGTACCATCAGAAACTTGTTGTGTCATTGGTACAGCATACTAATGAACTTTAACATCATCAAACCCAACTGGAGCTGCATGAAAGAACACTGTGTATTCATCAACAATACTTCACTTGTGCTAGTCGAAGCACATTCATGCTGGTTTCCAAGTTTAAGTGGGAAAAGGTTGAATGATGAAAACCTCTGCAAATACAATGCATCTGTGGATTTGAAAAGTACTGGGAAGTAAACCTGAGGAGGAGCCAACTAGAAATCATGCTCAAACGAGGACAGAAGATAGGTAAAATCCTCTGCCCGCAGTCCAACCTTCCATAGATAGAACGAAAGACCAAGAAAGGATGAAGAGCACCCAGGGACCCAACTCGGACTCCTCCATCAACCTTGGAAGTCACAAATGAATACTTAGGAGTAGAGGTATGTTCTGCACTTGATCAGACAGGGAGACGTCATCCAAAACTAAAGGATTGTAGTTAAATACACCGTTTGTGAAATAGGAAGCTTTGAAGCCACAGCAGAATAAGACAGCTCAGCTGTCGATATGGAAGTGGAAAACCCTGGAGGCAGTCATGCTACACCCACAGCTAAACCCTGCCCAGACTCTGAAACCTTCAGATGTTTCGAAGCCTGGTGTAAAAGGGGGTAGTGTGAGACAAAGGACCTGGTGTATCACAGCAGAGGGAACTAGGGAAGGAGGAGGGGCTAACTTTGAACAGGTAGAGTTCACCAGATACTTCAGCTCCTAATCCCTATACACCATAGGGGCCAACTGCAGGATATCCATGCAAGCTCGAAGTCACAAACAACAAAAAATGCGGGAGAAGCAAACCCATAAAGCGGCAGTTGCCTGATAAGCATCTTGCTTAGAAGAAGGCTGCTAACAAAAGATGAGCAACACTTACTGAGAAAATAGTTGGCAACCCTAAAGGCTGGCGACTCAAGTAGCAATTCAAACTATTGGATATAAGGTGAAGAACTGAGGATTGTTGAAGGATTTTGCAGCTCCCTATGGTTCTGCCACCTGGCAGTGGTCATCTTTACTAGGTCTGGGTTTGCTCTTAATTATTGGGTGGATCATTTGTGTAGTCTTTTGATGTTTCATTTCTCTTTCTTTGTAAACCTTGCAGTTGTCTGTTTTGTTNGCTTTTTCTCAGTTTTGGGTTGACTTCTGCCTCATGGAAAGAGCCAGCTTTTGGTCCTGTCTCCCTGTTGCCAGTCCCAGGGTATAGCTGCAGGCAACTACTGAGGGCACCTCCCAGAAATAAAGACTACCACTGAAAAATAGTAAATACATTTTCAATTCCATATAATATGCAATGAAATAATATCCACCATAATATAATACCACCAGTACTGTAACTTATTACATAAGTTATCCAGTACATAGGTATGAAAATGGTCAATAGTTAACTCTTGTCCTGCATAGGAAGATATATTGTAGGCTACTGTAAACTTAATAAACTGAGACGAGTTTTACAGTCAATGATTGGATATACAGTAACGAGTTCATGTGCTTATGTGAACTGTTGGATCCAAGAATGTCTTGTTTTTACTTAATTCATAAAAAAAATTTAGGTAATAAACTGTGTGCTAAACCCTGATCTGTCATCTAATTACATATTGAGAAAATCAAATCTTTCAACTCTGTATCATCATGGAAGTGTGCATCAAGTTCCATGCCATTATGGCTGTTTATTCAGTACTCTCCTTTAACTTACCTTCTCATGAAGGCCCAGTCTTTTCATGATGTCTTTGTCCCACCATGGCCTTTATAGAGAGTTCTCACTCGGGTGACGAGATGCAGCGGTGCAGGATCATAGGGAGGATCCACCTCTCCTGGAAACCTATGACAAGTCTCAGTGAGCTCATATATCAAGTTTAATTACACAATAAACATCATAAGAATAGCTCTGTTTTTAACTCTATCAACTCGTGCGCGCGCGTGTGTGCATGCGCGTGCGTGCATGCGTGCGTGCGTGTGTGTGTGTGTGTGTGTTCCAAGGTTGACGTGTGTGCGAGTGCCAAGGTTGCTCGTGTGTGCGTGTGTCCCAAGGTTGCTCGTGTGTTCCAAGGTTGCTCGTGTGTGTGTGTGTGTGTGTGTTCCAAGGGTGCTCATGTGAGTGTGTGTGTTCCAAGGTTGCTCATGTGAGTGTGTGTGTGTTCCAAGGTTGCTCGTGTATGCATGTGTCCAAGGTTGCTCATGTGTGCCGTGTGTTCCAAGGTTGCTCGTGTGTGCGTGTGTTCCAAGGTTGCTTGTGTGTGCGTGTCCCCCAAGGTTGCTCGTGCATGCGTGTCCCCAAGGTTGCTCGTGTGTGCGTGTCCCCAAGGTTGCTCGTGCGTGGTGTGTTCCAAGGTTGCTTGTGTGAGTGCGTGTGTCTACCAAGGTTGCTCGTGTGTGTCCCCCCCCCCCCAAGGTTGCTTGTGTGTGTGTGTGTGTGTGTGTGTGTTTCAAGGTTGCTCGTGTGTGTGTGTTCCAAGATTGCTTGTGTGTGTGTGTTCCAAGGTTGCTCATGTGTGCGTGTGTTCCAAGGTTGCTCGTGTGTGTTCCAAGGTTGCTTGTGTGTGTTCCAAGGTTGCTCGTGTGTGTTCCAAGGTTGCTTGTGTGTGTGTGTGTGTTCCAAGATTGCTCATGTGTGTGTTCAAAGGTTGTGCTAGTGCATGTACTCACCTAGCTGTGCTTGTGGGGGTTGAGCTTCGGCTCTTTGGCCCTGCCTCACCAATATGTATGTGTTCCAAGGTTACTCTAATATGTATACATGTTCTAAGGCTACTCTAGTAGTGTATGTGTACATATTCGAAGGTTGCTCTAATCAATAAAGCTACCTTGGAACATATGTAAACCAGAGCAACCTTAGGGTATACATACCCCAGTTTCAGAACCCCTGGATGGAATGGTTCCAAGATATTCACATTACAAAAAAAAGTACATACAAATGTATCTACTTTATCGTAAAACTTTCTAGGGTATTATTTGTAACTGAGACATCTGTGATTATTCCATGGCATCCAGGATGTGTGTATAGAAGTTTTATAGCAGTTATGCTTTTTTTTTTAGATACTGCTCAAGGTTAATTTATTTTTACTACTTTTTTTTACTGTACTTCTACTAAAGTGTGTCATGCACTGCAATAATTTATCAGTAACATAATGTCAGAAGAAACAGCAAGTCACAAAATTTATTATTCAGTTTATAAAATCTTATGCTAACAAGCAATGGGTATAGTGACAAATAAAATGTAAAAATTTGAACCAGCACTGTACCTTGGATAATACACAAATCCAAAATATTGCCGACCACCATCAGGTTGGTCTTTAGGATACACGTCTTTGTTCCCAATGGGGCAGTCTAATGGAGCTGGGTGTGTTACTTCCCCTGACGACCAAGCAATTGATGATTTTGACACCTTTGTTTTTCCAGTGTGCACTCGTCCACTATAGTCAACTTGTAGCGAATGTTTGGTTTTGGAAGACTTAAAACGCACCCCAGTAGCAGCATTCATCCAAGTCGTTTGTCGGGCAACATACCGCAGCATCTTTTGAATAACAACATTACTGTATTAAGCATGATTTAAAAATTCAGCACACAAAAAAATTCAGGAAATACACAAAATAAAATATACCTTATGAACCCAGTTTGAACTGGGTTCAAACACACTACAGCAAACTTGAAACATATACACACACTAGAGCACACAAGAATATGCATACCCGAGTCTGAAATACTGTACACTTTTTGAACCCAGTTCTTCTACTCCTGCAACTAGTCAGTAGCTACAATATCTTGGTGAAAACTTGATAGGCAAATGTGGTGCTAGCAGTGACCAACTAGCCAACTATGCATCACATCTGACACTTCCTGCTGGAACATGTCTAATTCCCCTAGAGACCTTCAACATTTGTTTCTGCTATATACAGTATCCTAATTTTACTGGTAGAAGCTTGAAAACTTATGGTCCCTGTACCCTCAACACAGCTTATATACAGTATTCACATCTGAGATTTTATACATAATCCAAAATGCAGCATCGTCCGATGTACACAGTTTGCGAGAAGGCCAGAGACCAAAAGACACAAAAATAGAATCAGTATAGGAAAAGGCCAAACCTCCAAACATACCAGTGATACAAAGATACGAGAAACAACTACACGTCAGTGAGGAGAGAGACAGAAAGAAATTTTGAGAAAGGGATAGAGGACAAATGTAAAACAGAACCAGGAATATTCTATAGAATCATCAACAACAAGTTGCAAGTAAAGGGTAATATTCAGAGGTTGAAAATGGGAAACAGATTATCGGGAAATGAAAAGGAAATGTGTGAAACACTAAATGAAAAGTTCCAAAGTGTGTTCGTACAAAATGAAATCTTCAGAGAACCGGACACAATAAGAATTCCAAAGAACAACATAGAGCACATAGAGGTATGTAGAGACGAAATTTAAAAAAATGCTCAAGGAGCTAAGAACAAAGCAGTTGGCCTAGAGTTTCACCATGGGTTCTGAGAGAAGGTGCACCTGAGCTCAGCATTCCAGTTCAATTGATTTTTCAAGCATCCCTGTGTAAAGGTTGGTCCTCAGGACCAAAGAGCCTGAGCTCAATCCTCGCAAGCACAACTAGGTGAGTACAAAAGTCCTAGCATATGTGTGGAAAAAGGCTAACATAGTTCCAATCTACAAAAGTGGCAGCAGGGAAGACTTCTCAATTATAGACCTGTATCACTGACAAGTGTAATAGTCAAAATATTGGAAAAAATAGTTAAAACTAAATGGGTAGAACATATGGAGAAAAAACTATATACCAACAGACAGTATGGTTTTCGATCTGGAAGATACTGTGTTACAAATTACTCAGTTCTATGATGAAGCAATAGCGATTTTACACAAAAGAGATGGTTGGGTTGACTGCATATATCTGGACCTAGAAAAGGCTTTCGACAGAGTTTCACATAAGAGGTTGTTCTGGAAACTGGAACATATTGAATGAGTAGCAGGTAAGCTTCTAACATGGAGTACACCCAAATCCTTTACATGCCTTTTCACTCATGTTATGAATTGACTGCGTTTGTATGTGGTTTCCGTTTTTAAATTTTCATATTTTTCCGAAGCGCATGAGCTGGAACTTATCTTCGTTATATATTATATACTGTATATGTTATATAATATATACTATATTTTCTGTAGCCCATAGAAAGACCTGATTTACATCTGATTGGAGGTTTAAGTGGTGAGTGGTTATGGATAGAAAACAGCCACCTAAGAATCACACAAAGAACATTTTTTGTGAGGAGCATATGCTACTCTTTCCAACTTTATAAATGCTTTAAGTAAATTGATGGTGAAATATTAAAGACATTTTTTACAATCTTTGTGAGACCAATCTTGCAATAGTTGTATGGTCTATACCTCAAGAAGCACATCAATAAATTGGAAAAAACTGCAAAGACATGCAACTAAATGGCTTTTGGAACTGAAAACAAGAGCTACAAGGAGAGGTTGGAGGTGTTAATACTTTCGTCCGGTATCGACGCAGTATTGCATGCTAAAATTAGTAGACAAATGTCCAGTACTGATGCAGTATTGCGTGCTAAATTGGCAGCAGCTTCAGGAGGAGTGCACGGCAGTTCTGGACATTATTTGCATATATGTACTCTTGTAGGGAATTCTATTGCGAATACAATAATACCAAAACTGAAAGACCTAGACAAGAATTGAGGTGACCAGAAGTGAAGAGAGTGAACACATTTTGTTGGTCTTGAGCGCTCCTGGGTGACACGCTCTCACTTTCTCGCCGGGCTTTTGGGCTTCATATGCATTTATCTGTAAAGAATTCTATTGCGAACACATTGATACTAAATTGAAAAACTAGCCGAGAATTGAGTGACAGAGTTGAAAAGAGTATAAATTTTTCAGTATTACCAGCGCTCTCTAATGTAATGAGAGGTGCGCCTTAGGATGGCGCAGTGCTCTCTTTCTGGTAACCTTGGCCCACATTCATCTTGTTGGCGGGTGAAGTGGGCCACGGTTTTGGACATTATATGCATGTACTCCTGTAGGGATATTCAATTGCGAACACATTGATACCAAAATGAAAGACCTAGGAGAGAATTGAGGTGACCAAAGTGAAAAGAGTATTTTCAGTATTACACGTCACTTTTTTTCACTCTCACTTCACTTCACAAGGAGTCACTTTTCAGTATTACCGTGCACTTCTGTGGAATGCCCGGACCCACCTGGGGTAGCGCGGCACTCGCTCACCCAGAACAACAGTGTTAAAAACAGTACAGTATACTAAAGCTTGAAGATAGAATAAAAAGAGGTGATATAATCACAACATACAAAATAACAGGAATCAACAAAATTGGCAAAGAATAATTTTTTAAAACTGCATCTTCAAGACCAAGAGGACATAGGTTCAAACTAAGGGAACAAAGCTGCCCAAAAAAATTAAAAAAGTTCACTTTACACGTTAGTAGATGGGTGGAACAAGTTAAATGAGGAGGTGAATGCCAAAACTGTCAGTTGTGTCAAAGCGTCATATGACAAAGAGTACTGGAAAGACAAGACACCACAAGCGTAGCTCTCATCTAATAACTAAGGTAATTATTATGTGAATTCATATTCCAGTTGGAAAGAAATCCCCAGGAACAATGGGAGGACCTTTGACAAGCCTATGCCTGTTGAGGCTACTAGAGATATAGTGGCCTTCAGGTAAATATTACTAAGCTGGATGAGAAAGTGATTTATGGTAACTGTATATTTGGTTATAAATGTAAACTTACCAAATTCAGTGGCTTGGTAAGAATATACCATTAAATCCGGTCCGTTTAATTACCGCAAAGCTACCACAAGCTACACAAGCTTCACTAAGCTTCCTGGCAATACGTTAGTAATGAATAAATATGATATATTTACTCATTATAATGTTGGTGCTGAATGTACAACACGAAGAAACATAATTTTAATCTGAAAAAGTATCTTTTTATAAAGAAATTAGACGAAAATAAAGAGCTGGTGACGCCAAATCAAGTCGACGATCCAAGCATCGGTTAGGTTAGGTTAGGTCAACCTAACCTATATTTATTCATTACTAATGTATTGCCAGGAAGCTTTGTGAAGCTTGTGTAGCTTGTGGTAGCTTGCAGTAATTAGACGGACCCATTAAATCAGTAAAATCTGTACTGATGCAACCCAATGTAATGTATTAATAAAATAAATAACTTCACATAACCTAATGATATATACAGCTTTAACAACAAAAATGAGTTAAGTTTGTTGTAACACTAGTGTATGATACAAGCTATAGACCCTCCTTGCTTTCCGACTACCTATAACCAGCTAAGGCTGAACTTTCTGCCTGTAACCATGAGTAGTCTGGTTAAACCTTACTTATCTCCCCTCTTATCGGTCCCTCTAAATATCATTACTGCTCTCTCTGAATATTGTAATTGATTTAGCTCAAAAGGGGGCCTAATTACCTTGTCTATCAGTAGTATGCCGGCAACACGGCTCCAGCCTGTTGTTGCCGTGGGGGGGACGGGCCTAGAAACTAACCATGTTATTTTATCAATATGTTATGCAGCTAAATAGCATTCGACGACAAATTTTCAACGTTTATACGTGACTTTGAGTTTAGTGATATGTGTCCTGACTTTATTGTAAATATGTAATATGGAACAAATTTATTTAGGGTCGTTAACGCACAGGGAAACATTTGTATTGAAATAAAATATTACATAATTAAACACAAATGTTGTTCTCGGAAATATTTTTCCTAAATTGGGAGACAGTTAGATAAGTACATTTTTAATGAAAAATCAAATATGGGAATTCAACACTGATGGTAAAATATTTAAAAATTGTATTTTTTGGCATTGTTGAATGTAGTACACAGAGCGTGAGGGAAGGCAGGGTTGCCAGATTAGGCTACAAGTAGCGATTTGGGCTAATTTTGAGAGCCCCGCGCTCCCAAATTTTCAATTTCGCTACTTGCTACTTTTTGGGCTAATTTAAAAGCAAGATGGGCTAATTTGGGCTATTAATGTTAAGAAACTCAATGATGATTATTTATGGTCAGATGCAACACAAACAAGCACCCCGCGAAAGCAGCCACAGACTGACGATTGAAATGCGAGCACAACACGCAATATATCCTCGGTTGGATTAGATTGGTTTGATTTGGGTTGAGCTAGGTTAGTCAGGTTTCAAAATTCAAAATTCCACTACGCAACGGAGCAGTCTCTGTGGCGTAGTGATAAAGCGCGCGACCCGGCTTGTCGCCAGCGCTTTGACCTGCCGGCCAATTCAATTCAATTTCTTTCTTTATTATGCACCCCATACCCATCCCGTGGGCGGTGGTGTAAAAGGTACAGAGGCACATAATCGGTTCAGGAACTGAACCCTCTAGTTCGTTTAGCTAAGCAAATAACAATGTTTGACGCTAGTTACAAAATTATCAATGTTGTATACACATGTACACACCCTCATACATACATGTACATATATATATATACGTATACACATATACATACACATACATATCTAATCACCCACACAAATACACACATCAAGAATCTTTGTGTCACAAGTGACACAAAGAGGTGTCGCAAGTGACACTACAAGAGGCTCACAACAGTCACTATACAAGGCACTTTACATCTATAGTGAGTCACACAGTTACTAGTCTTGCTGCACACCCACCCAACTGGGCGGCAGCTTTACAGTCATGTGCATGCATTACCGACAGTAAGCAAATTTTGGATACTTCGCTAAAATTTCGGGAAGGATTAACCTGGCGACAATCCTTAACTGTTCACCCAGCAGAGAATAGGTTGTTTGGCCTGTTTGGCGGGTCGTATTCCGGGGAAAAATTAGGATTAAGGACTTGCCCGAAATGCTATGCATGCTTATGTCTTTACAAAAATTTAAGAACTCTTTATATATAAATCAACAAAAATTAAATAAAATCCGCTGACGAATCTTCTTGTGTGCGATGAGACTTGTATCTGGCATAATTAAAATATTAACTTAAATAATTTGTTTGTTAGACAGTATATGATATTCAGATTTATAAATTACTTTAGAAAGGCCTATAGTGCATATAAATATCAATTTACACGCTCTTGGCGCTATACGCTAGAAATTTCAATATGGCGTTCAAATAATTTTAGGCAGGGGGTCTCTGGGTCGGTTGGACGCTTACCACTCACTGACCGCGACCCCGCCAGTCGTCAGGAAGCAGCGGTGGTGTGAGTATGTCGCTCCCGTGTTGGTAAGGCTGATTCAATTTTTTTTTTGCTAATATATCTGAGCAGTTAGGAGATATGCAGGAATATATAGTCTACCTACAATGCTTAATGCATTATACATTTGTTCGCTATTATAGTTAGTTTAGTTCATTTATTATGCACCCCATACCCATCTTGTGGGCGGTAATGGAAAGGGTTACAGAGGCACATAATGGGCTCAGGGACTGAACTCCACAATTCATTTAGCTAAGCAAGTTACAATCTTGATGAGCTAGAAGTCTGCTGCTTCTAGCTCATCAGAAGGAGGGTGAAGCATTTACAGTTGCCTGTCCTCAGGCCAGGCTCGCCTTCGCCGCCGCCCAACCCAAAACCGCATTCGTTAGTTTTATGGCAGTGTGTATTCAGAATTATTCTCACGTATAAGGTAATATTATTTCATAAAGTTAATAGTTTAAAAACTAAGTTTAGTGACAAGTGACAGTCCTGTGTACACTGCAACAGATGAACAACTTCCCAACGGGAAGGAGTGGGGACACCCCTCCAGGAACTGAAGGTACCTGAGGGCCACCAACTCTAGTGGCCTCGATGAGGACAGTAAGCCGGCGGCTTGTCAAATGTCCCCCCCATTTGCACTGATGATCTTTTCCAGCTGTATTTCAAAACCCAGCAGGGTTTTGGCGTTTACGGCTTCGGCGGGTAAGCGGTTCCACGGGTTTACAACCCTATGATTGAAAAAGCATCTCCTGTTTCCTGTCCAACATTCTGGCTTGTTGAGTTTGAACCCGTTGCTCCTTGTTCGTGTAACATCTGACCTTTTGAAGACATGTCCTGATCGACATCCTCCAAATTTAGTATTTTAAAGGCTTCTATGAAGTCCGCCCTGTCATGCCTTGTGTGCAGTGTTGTTAGCCCAGTGGCCCTCAACCGTTCCTGATACGAGAGATGACTAAGGTATGATTATTGTCGTAAGACATGGCTCCATAGCTCTGGTAAGACATGGCTCCAGAGCAGCTATGTCTTTCTGAAGATGTCTCCATGCCTGGCTGCAATAATTCATGTGGGGGCGCACCAGAAACTTATACAATTGAAGGCCTACTTTCTTTTCCTTGAAGGTAAAGGTACGCATGATTATTCCCAGGGTTTGGTTTGCTTTTTTGCTGCCGCTCCCACTTGTAGTACAACTGTCAGTGATTGGTGGATTCTGACTCCAAGATAATGTTGATTCTTGGTTGTGTTGTGTTATGCCTCACGCGATGGATTCTGACTCCAAGGTCCTTTTCTTCATCTATCTGTTGAAAGGTAGTGCTGTCAATTTGGTAGTTGTGACGTGGATTGTTATGCCCCACACGCAAGGTCTTGCATTTATCGACATTAAAAAGTCATCTGACCATTTGTGGAGCTCATGTAGATCTCTTTGTAAGGTTTCAATATGGCCTTCACTTTTCACTTTACCATAGATCTTAGTGTCTGCAAATTTGATGTGGTTTGTAATATTCTCATCTATGTATATAACAAAAAGGGTTGGCCCCAAAATGGACCCGTGGCACCCCACTTAGCACACTAATGGGGGTTGGACGAGATATTTGCTTGTTAGGCTTGGTATTACACAAGTAGTCGGGCTCAGGTTACTCAACTGGTCAGGCTTTGGTTCGTGCATGCTAGCCTTGCGGTTACACAACTGGCCTGGGTCCGGTCACACAACTGGTCGGGCTTTGGTTACACAACTGGTCGGGCTCCGGTTAAATAACTGGTCGGGCTCCGGTTAAATAACTGGTCGGGCTCCGGTTAAATAACTGGTCGGGCTCCGGGGGTGTCACTTGGGCTTCGGGTTGTGCATGGCCGGGCTTCGGTTCGTGCATGGTTGTCCTTCAGATGTTGTTTGTTTAATGTTGTTTGTTTGGTTCGTTCATGCTAGGTTTGTGGTTACACAACTGGTCGGGGGTCTGGTTACACAACTGGTTCAGGCTCCAGTTACATAGCTCCGGGGGTGTGATTTGTTGGGCTTTGGATTATGCATGGTCGGGCTCCAGGTCGTGCATGGGTGTGCTCCAGGTGTTGTTTGTGTACTAGTGTTCCAGGTTTGTTTGCTAGGCCTCCATGGCTGGTTTCTAGGGCAAGTGGAGGGTTTTACATAGAGCTAAGAAGATTTTTGTTTGGTCGAGCTAGGTGGTTGGGCTCTGGGGCTGTTTTGCTTGGTGGGGGTTGGATGAGATGTGTACATACTGCTAGGCTTGCGGTTACACAACTGGTGGGGTTGTTACACAACTGGCCGGGGTCCGGTTACACAACTGGTCGGGCTCCAGTTACACAAATGGTCGGGCTCTGGTTAAATAACTGGTCGGGCTCGGTTACATAACTGATCGGGCTCCGGTTACATAACTGGTCGGGCTCCGGGGGTGTCACTTGGGCTTCGGATGTGTGTCGGGCTTCGGTTCATGCATGGTGTTCTTCAGAGGTTGTTTGGTTCATAAATGCTAGGCTTGCAGTTACACACTGGTCTGGGTCCGGTTACACAATTGGTCGGGGTCCGGTTACACAATTCGTCGGGCTTCGGTTAAATAACTTTTTGAACCCGGGGGTGTCACTTAGGCTTCGGGTTGTGCATGGTTGGGCTTGATTTGTGCATAGTTGTGCATCAGATGTTGTTTGTTTTGAATTGCTTGTTTGGTTCATTCATGCTAGGCTTGCGGTTACACAACTGGTCGGGGTCTGGTTACACAACTGGTTCGGGTCCGGTTACACACTAGTCAGGCTTCGGTTACACAACTGGTCGGGCTCCGGTTAAATAACTGGTTGGGCTCCGGTTAATAACTGGTCGGGCTCCGGTTAAATAACTGGTCGGGCTCCGGTTACATAACTGGTCGGGGCTCCGGGGTTGTCACTTGGGCTTCGGGTTGTGCATGATCGGGCTTCAGTTCATGTATGGTTGTGCTTCAGAGGTTATTTGGCTCGTAAATGCTAGGCTTGCGGTTACACAACTGGTCGGGCTCCGGTTACACAACTGGTCGGGCTCCGTTGCACAATTGGTCGGGCTCTGGTTAAATAACTGGTCGGTCTGGTTAAATAACTGGTCGGCTCCGGGGTGTCACTTGGGCTTCGGGTTGTGCATGGTCGGGCTTCGTTCATGCATGGTTGTGCTTCGGATGTTGTTTGTTTGTTGTTGCTTGTTTTGAATTGTTTGTTTGGTTCATTCATGCTAGGCTTGCAGTTACACAACTGGTCGGGGTCTGGTTACACAACTGGTTCGGCTCCGGTTACACAACTGGGCTTCGGGGTGCACAATAAACTACCACTCGCTGGTTGAATTGGGGAAGCTAATGAACTATCCACCTCTGGCGGCAAAAAATCAATGAAGTGTGCAACTACGCTCTAGTTGCAAACATTGCAAATAATCCAATGGATTATTGCAGTGTGTTGGTTTGCCCCATCTTGAGTCTATTCGTTCTGTAATAAGAGACAAACCCCTCGCTGATAGATGATAATAATAAGATATACAACAGTATAAGCCGTGTGCTAAGCACGTCAGCCTACATTTAATATCTATATAATAATAATAATAATAATAATAATAATAATATAATGTTTATTCAGGTAAAAGTAAATACATTCAAAAAGTTACAAGCAGAATGTTGGACTTCTAGATAAAGCTAGTACATGTATGCCTAAAGCCACTAATACTCATAGCGTTTCGGCCATCTACCTACAATGATTGTAGTGTAGATATTTTGAATGTGATTTTGCAATATGAAAGTTGTTAAGACACTTATTTAATTCATTCAATTGTTTAAGGATAAATCGCTCGCACATCTGAAAAATATTTTGTATTATAATATAATACTCTTATGTGCCATCTCATTATTCACAATTTAATTTTTCTCAATTTCTATTGGGCATTTTATTATCTTGGCAGACGAGACCGAAGCGAACACACGCCAGCGTATATGTGAAGACGTGGAAGGATTCCACACTCATTATGCTTCATACAGTAAATATTGGTAAATTATCCTATTATCACTTTTTAACATATATATATATATTCGTACTAGTAGCCAGAACTCACTTCTCAGCCTACTATCAAGGCCGCGATTTCATAATAAGCCAAGTTCATGAATTAATTGTTTTTCGCTACGTAACCTACCTAACCTAACCTAACCTAACTTTTAGGCTACCTAACCTAACCTAACCTATAAAGATAGGTTAGGTTAGGTTAGGTAGGGTTGGTTAGGTTCGGTCATATAACTACGTTTAATTTTAACTCCAAATAAAAAAAATTGACTTCATACATAATGAAATGGGTAGCTTTATCGTTTCATAAGAAAAAATTAGAGAAAATATATTAATTATGAAAACTTGGCTTATTAGGCAAATCGTGCCTTGCATAGTAGGCTAAAAAGTGCGTTCTGGCTACTAGGTACGACATCGATATATATATATATATATATATATATATATATATATATATATATATATATATATATATATATATATATATATATATAATTATGTGTGTGTGCAGAAATATTATAAAAACAATTAACGTCGTGTAGGGTACTCTATATATCAAAAATATTACTTTGAAACCCGTATCAGTTACTAATTAGCTAACAAAAAATTGGGCTACTCTTATCGCTACTTCTAGACCGTCAGCTCGCTACTTTCAGCAATTTGGATCTGGCACCACTGAGGGAAGGCAGACGTGGGCGTGCTGTCGCTGCCCCTACTTCTACAACAACAACAACGCGACGCTGTGTTTTTGACTCAAAATCAACACCAATCAATCAGTGTTGTCGCCATGGCGGGGATGACCTTAAATGACTACCTGCAGAGGGTGAGGATTCTGTTTGTGTTGTCTTCCAACACACTTGCCTACAGGGAGGCGCTTTTTATCACAGTATAATACATAGTTACAACAGTATGTTCCAACAAGCTACATATAATTGTTTACATACAACGCTTTGCTAACAGATTTTGTTGTAATAAAATTAACCTAACCTAATGATATATACAGTTTTTAACTATTGAAATAGCCATATATATCCAAACCTAATGTATATGATTTGACCGTATCAATATTAAAACAATTGTGTATAGTCAAATTACTTATGAAATATATATATTAAAAATATATGCAGGCTATATATAAGCTGTTAGATTACATAGTATAAACCAAGTAATCTCCTCTGGTATATTTAATCCTCTTATAAACCAAGGATCAAATTTCAATCAGTGTGATCAACCTGTTGTGATTCAGAGAGCAACTCACTCTGTAATTAAAATATAGCATAGAGTAATATTCTTTTATGGTAAAAAATAATTTAGCGATATTTTTACCGTAAAAAGAAAATTATTCAACTGTATGGATATTATAAAGAAACTGAAAAAGTTGCCCTTTGAATCATATAGTTTGAAAATGTACTTATGAGCTGATTGATAAAACTCATTGAAATGTGATCCTCAAAAAATTTGCTCTCAAGATATTTTTATTGGAAGTATTCTTCACTGCCAACACCCTCACTGCCTAACCATGATCACATTCTTATATAAATTAACCCTTTTGTTCATGTGAAGTTATCCTACCTCTTCTACTTAATATCTAAAGAAAGTGGATGAAATTTGTTGGGTAGTATTTTACAAGTTCCAC
>WNGS01066681.1:6981680-6997632 GCA_020271785.1 Procambarus virginalis | reverse complement strand
AGGCAGATCGTTGGCAAAGATATTACACATTAGTGATTGGGTACTCAGACGTAACTAGTGGTTGGTTCCGAAATTCAGTCTAGGGTCTTTGGTTTACTAAATTGTGCTTTTTGTTGTTGTTAAAAGATTCGCTCACCTTGGAAAAGAACGTTCCCAAGTAGCACGGGCTATGGTGAGCCCGTAGTGGACTATGTTACTAACTTGTACGGTTGTCCATTGGACCTTCTAGGGTGGTTTGCGGACTAGTAGTGACGGCCGTAGTCCCTTAATATAACGAGCGATCCCTTAAAAAATAGTGATTTCTCTTTTACTTAATAGATTTCCCGTAAATGGTAAGTGTTTCCCTTAAGACTAATCTGTTGTAATCCAAGACATTCAGAAATATCTAAAACATCAGAATATGTAACATTGGAAATGTGTTGAATGGGCGGCGGTAAGGTTGGGCTGACGTGTTCTGCACTGCCTCAGGCTCTCATTTTTTACGAGAGGTGAAGGACACGTCATCACGCCCACTTAGACTGTGTCGTCAGTATGAGAGGTCAACTTACAGTGTGAGCTGCAGCTCCATGCTGACGGAGAGTGCACTGCATATAGTGATCACCATTGCAAGTGATGTGCAATGTTAATTGTCCATCTAGAACACAAGTAAGGCACTAATGGAAAGATCGGCTGGAAGCTTGGTGGCGGAACCAGGAGCCGAGCTTTACCCCAGAAGATGGTCTAATGAAGCCAGTCCATAGCAACAGGATAGTTAAATAATAAAGCAACATGCACAAGGAGGCTAGTGAGGCAGGGTATTAAATTGCAAGGCTCACTTCCCCGTAGTCACGATAGATATGATAGATACACGCGCTGTGACGGATCCCGTTGCTCAAGATCGTTGCTGTATCAATTCCAGATAAACATATGTCGTCACCAATACCGAGTCCCTTTCATTGTAACGTTGTAATTATATATATTTTACCCTTCGGGTAGTCATGTAATATTCATTAACTAGGACTTTGCTTCCTAGCTTCGTGATGTGTTGAAAGGTATGTTATTAATCAGAAAATATACGTGTAATGAGGAAATTAAGCAGATGAGGAGTCAGACTCATAATAACGTGGCTGAAGATGTGATGACCAGACCACACCTCAGAAAAAGAAGGAACGACGACGTTTCGGACCGTCCAGGGTCATTATCAAGTCGGTCAATGGAAAGAGAGTTGTTTCTTTTATAGTCAGCCATTCTGAACAAAAAGTTCCAAGTAGCACGGGCTATGGTGACCCCGTTGTGGACTTGCCTGGCACAGGAGCGGGGTGTAACTGGAAAAGAGATTGATTGATAGGTTAAGCCACATAAGAGGTGGCACGGGCATGCATGGCCCGTAATGAAAAAGAGATGTTGTTATAGATTCAGCTACTCGTAACAAGTTCCAAGTAGCACGGGCTATGGTGAGCTCGTAACTTACCTGGCACAGGAGCGGGGCAAGTAGCACGGGCTATGGTGAGCCGTAGTGGACTTACCTGGCACAGGAGCGGTGCTGTGGAAAAGAGATTGATTGATTGATGATTGATAAAGATTAAGCCACCCAAGAGGTGGCACGGGCATGAATAGCCCGTAAGTGGTACAATTTTTTGTTTAGTAATTCTTTTCAGTATTCTCAGGTTGCATTTAATCGTTGTTGTTGTTGTTAAGGATTCGCTACCTGGAACAAAACGGTCCAAGCAGCACGGGCTATGGTGAGCCCGTATATATGCGCATTTAATCGTCAAGCTGTTATCGCGAGGGAGGATACTGCTTGACAGTCTTTATGAGGGTGTCCAGCTGCTGGACCCTTTTTTGACCAGGAGAGTGGCTGGCTTCAGGGTGGCCACTGCAAGATTCAGGGACCCTTAAAGCTCTTCTAAGATCGTTGGTTGCTTCACATTCCAGAAGATAGTAAAGTAATGGCTTTTCTGTGACAGTTTGGCAGAAGATGCACTCTCTCTGTCGGGGTTCACCAATCTCCCAGTTGCATCTGTAACCTAGACGTAGTCTATATAACCTAACTGCTATTTCCCTGTGGATTCCTTTTGGGATATTTAGCCTTTCTAATTTGGTTGCCTGAAGATACCATGTTGCAGAGGGCGAACCTTCAGCTACTCTCTGGTGTAGATAGGCTTTGTTGAGGTGTGAGAGTTTTTTGGTGATGTTTTTTATGTTCTCTAGGCTGGGTGGAAAAGAGAGTGGAAGGGATGAATAAATAAGGCAAGAAAGTGAGATGCAAGGTGTGCAGCATGTAAGCGAATGTGAAGAGATGAAAGGTAAGAATAGGATGAAAGGAAAGATTAGGAAGGTATTAAGTAAGTTGATAGAGTTTGTGTTTTAGTTAAATCCCCTACGCAAACGAGGTAATAATTTAAAGAGTGGGTATTTACACTCTATAGTACATACGCTGTGAAGAGTACAAAAAGCCAATTGCAAAGTTGAACCGATAATTTTAACCGATTTATATTTTGTTTATTCGAGCTGGAGAACAATTGCTAAACCAGAAGTGGTTTTGTTAAAATATAAATTTTACCAATTTTGGCCTGAAGCCGTCATGAAGGTAACACTACAGAAATCCATGAAAAATGTGAAAAAATGAGGTGACGGACCTCCAGAAGGTTGCATAATAATGTTATTGTGTAAGTAGGTGTGACATGCTTGGGTAACCCCTGCGGGCTCACCATAGCCCGTGCTATTTGGAACTTTGTTCCAGATAGCGAATCTCTAACAACAACGCTTGGGTAGGACACGAGGTGAGGATGCTTTTATCATTAGAACTGCCCTTATACTTTATTAAGACGTTTAATTTACTCTATCCTCCACAGCATCACAAATCACGGTACTTTGGTAAAAATAATAAAACTGTAAATTTGAGACTTCCTAGGACACTTCCTAATCCTCGATAGGATAGGTGAGTTACCGTAGGTTCGAACACTTTTGGTTAGGCTAAACTACTTCAAATTGGGCAAATGTAAAACCGTGGGAACGGGCTGAATATAGTGCTCGCAATGAATACTTGAATGACTGCTTTAAACTTACGTATGAGAAAAAACATTTTCCTTTCAGAGTCTGAGGAAAATTCCTAGTATAAATTACTAGTATGCGGATTGGAAATGATTGACGTAAATTTTAACGTTGCTGTGATTTCGTAATTATTGCCAAGTATAGTTTGCTGCAGCCGACCCTCCGTTATGAATAACGCATATTGGGATACTGTACTGATTACTGATGGTTACGTTGCTTCCAGCAAGTAGTTAGTTTGGTAACTGCCAGTTTCTGGTTATGTTGCTTCCTGTAAGGATTAATTACGAATCTTAAGTTATTATTGAATTTGTATCTGTTGAGTTTACATATATACTGTGTACTAGGGATGACGTCACTGTAGTCATTAGGATGGGTTTGCCAAAAAAAAATCCTAAAATGTGACAACTTCCACCAGACCTGACAACGATGCGCTGTTAAACTTTATACATGTATATTTCTTGGTCATGAGATGGGGTCGGTGTTGGGCCAGACCGTTAGTTGGCGCTCTTATCTATCCTCCGGTAAACTGGCTTTAGTATCGTGTATTGTCTCTTCGTCTGCTGCCTGACGCTGTGTCATCTTATCTAATAACATTTTCTGCCGTGCTGCTGGAATTTAATGTTTTAATTGGGTTGAGAACAAATACAGAAGACGGGGACGTGCATGGTGCACACTGGAGGAAGATAATGGTGGTGGGGTGGCGTGCATTTGATGTAAAATAATGAGAGAAGCAGACGCTCGGGTCGGTCCTTGCAGAGGTTGGGGGGGGGGATGTTCTCCATAATCTATTTGCTTTTACGATATAGGTAATTAATTTTTGTGAAACCCGTGCAAACGACCGCAATACTCCCTTGTGATCTGCGTTAGTTAACTTGTATGCTGCTGCTGTATGTTGACAATCTGCCTCAAACAATGTTATCTTTGGATCTTTGTGTCGTGTTGTGGTCAACGTAACGGCGCCATCCACCTGTTGAGGTGTGATGGCACCCTAAGCTGTTGAAGGCGCGGTGGCAGCCTAAACTGTAGGCTATCATGATTACCCTAGCCGCCGGCTTCTTGTCCTCGTCGAGGACCCTAGTGTTAATGGCCCTCAGGTAAATCAATGTAAAAATCTGGGTTGTTTAATATTTAGTGTGAGCCTGATGAGTAGAGAAGTATGCCTTTTCTTTTTCTCTTTCATTTCATTATATTTATTTTGCTTTTAAGCTATTCTTATTGATTTATTGCGTAGTCCCTTAATTTTAAGGTGTGAATGTATATTATTTCTAACTGGTAATAAATACAGCTTCTGGATAGGGTGGGGGAAGAGAAGTGTTTTACCACTACAATGCGTGATATAAACAACCTCTGGGAAGTGGTAGTATCATATAGTACATAACAATGTTCGCAGGCGACGCGACACTGACGAGGTCAAAGACCCAAGAGTGAACTTCCAGCACTCTACTGGAGCACTTATTAAATAAGGCATTCCATTGTGACGTTGCAATTGCCACCATTATGCTGGGATATGGATACTTAGGCAGGTAGTTGGAGGTGATGAATCCCCTAACACTGAACACTCTATTTGTCATCTCTGCGAACAAGATCTAGGGAACTCTCTGTCAAGTTACCATTTTAGACCAAATGGCATAAGCTACTCTGAACTCGGTACCTACTTCATACACTTACGGATATTGGAAGCTATTCTAGTACTCCACCCAAAATTTGCTAGTGTGGGGTAAGTAGATTAGACTCGCATCTCATGTTTAAGAGATGTTAAGTAAACAAAATCAATATTTAAATGGTCGAAATAAGGAAAATGATCGCGACGATACTGAGCAGCATAGGAAAATATAGTGAGCTCCATGTAGAGAGAAACGGTATGAGAGGCTCTAGCCAGGAACTGGAAACACGACTAGTATGGCGCCTCCAGAATAGTCATGAGCCCGAGGCGTTGCGGATGTACCTTGACCTCCTTCAACACCTTCGTCTCCCACATCATTCGACTCCACCCTAACCCGCTGCCTCGCCTCATCCCATCTACTACCCTATCATAACCTTTCCTGTACCTCCCCACCCTTCACCCCTCATACTTTCTCTGTCCCTGATTTGAATGGTGTGTGTTCCCCGTAGACGTTTTCAAGAGTTTTACTCGCATTACCAGGCCTAAGCTTTTCTGGTGATAACGTGATCAATCAGGCTATTGCTTGTGTCAGCCCACAGACTCATGTCCATCATAATCTGGCTGATTCAGCACTGTGAAAACACCTACTTTAGTTCCAGAAATATTTCTGGTAATAGGTGGAAGGAGGTTGAAGAGCCACATATGTTCATACAATGTTGTCTGACTGTGCCTATGATGCACCTACTCTTCGCGAAATTTGAGTGGATAATTTGTAGATAATTTACACTATTGGTGTATGAACTATGAAATTTACACTATATGAAGCCACAATATGCAGAACGTTTCGGTCATAACGTAAAGATAATTGCGGCTCACCATAGCACGTGCTATGGTGAGCCCGTAAATTGCCCGTGTCATCCCTCTCTTTTATGTCAATTACCTCTCACCACCACACCTACACTTCCATAATCGTGTGGAAATATGTAATTTTAGGCTATATATCTTTACAACGTTTTCATAGCGTAGCTTAGTCCCCCCTCCCCACAAACTTTTCTTAGAAATCCCAATATTACACGGATATCCTGCTCAGTGGGGTAGGCTTAGATATATTTAAATAATAACCAACCCTGACTTTAACTAAAAACCACCCCTCCATAACCGTCACCCCCCATAACTGCCACACCCACAACCGCCATCCACCCCTCCCCACAATTGCCATCCACCCCCCTACCCACAATCGCCATCCACCCCCTCCCCCACAATCGCCCTCCACCCCCTCCCCACAATTGCCATCCACCCCCTCCCCACAATTGCCATCCACCCCCTCCCCACAATTGCCATCCACCCCCCTCTCCCCACAATTGCCATCCACCCCCTCCCCACAATCGCCATCCACCCCCTCCCCCACAACCGACATCCACACCACAAAGTTTCACAATGTAAGGTAAGTTGCAGTTATTTTTTGGTAGTTTCAAACATTTGGCAAGGCTGACCCGTACTTTTGTACATCTGAAGTATCTTGGTGGTAATGTGTGATCTTACTAGCAATGAGGTCGTGAATGGACTACAACTTAGGGCTGTCAGATGACATGGGGCGGCGTACGCTTCCTGGTGTCTGGCAGTTTAATAATCACAATGTTCGAGGAAGCCTGCTAGACCAGGTCCGGAAGCCGCTGCCTCTGCCATTGACTCGTCTGTCCACTAGAGCTGACCGACTTCTTCACCCGGTCCCGTGTTAGTCTAGCGCTTCTAGCTACTGCTGCTTCCTCTAATTCTTCATTAATGATCTGGGGGGACATGTTTTCGACAATACTATTTGTGATATACGCCAATCTTTTTCCCTGGCCCAGGCTTTGAGTGTTCATCACGAAATATTGGTAAGGGAAGGTGCCCGTCCATCATGATTGCTGATCAACCCGTTCCCCTGAGTAGTATATTGCATTGTGACGTACAATTTCTCATAAGGCCAAAATCTAATGTGGGTCCTCGGGTAGGTTAGGTTGGGGCAATTTAGTATAACGGTTTAGTAACGTTGGGAATGCACGGGTAAACGCGTTAGCCATAATGTATCCAGAGTTTGACAGTGCAGACTACTGATCACATTGCCCTGTATGACTAACCATCCTGTGTGATGAGGATGTTTAACATCACGTAGCTAATTCTTGACACACTCTGTACTGCCCTTCATATAGTCTAACACATCTGCACAAATTGCAGATGTGTTTATAAAAAATTTTTTTTATTGGTTCCGGGCATGATGATAATACTTGTCGGGGCCAAGAAGCCTGTGTGTGTATATATATAGCATTAAGGTTTGTATCATGGTCCCTCCATAAGGGGAAACTACTGACCTTCCCTGGGATGCAACATCATAACAGTTGCCTAACTTTCAGGTACCTATTTACTGCTAGGTGAAAGGAAATGAGCCCAACTATTTCTGTCCCACCCCAACCCGTTCTCGGACCAAGTCCATTCTATCCAACAATGGATAGAATACATTTTAGAGATGGATCACAGTGAGGGTGCTGATGTGCCAGCTAAAAACCTTGACCAGTATTTAAGTCGTCTAGGAGTGATTCGGTACAGCACATCAACATCAATGATTAACCTTATTTGCGACAGGAGTGCTGGCATGATTTGTGTAACTCCACCTAGTATCCCTTACAGTGGTCCATTCTATGTTCCTCCCCTCCCCCTACTCCCTGTTGAAGCAAAGGCGCAGGTATCTCTCCTTAGACTTTCTGACCACCCTAATGCCAGCCGTATATGATATTGTTGCTTCTCCAGCCGGGGTTCTGCCATAAAGCCTTTCAAGCATAATCACATGGACGTAGCCTGGCTCCACTGGCTGATCGACCAAGAACTTTATCCGGACCTGCCATTCCTCTCTTACTGAATGACTGCTGTTGCAATGACACGGCTTAAGAGTAGGGTAAAACTAACCTGTCTCTGGGTCGAGTTTGAGGAGCGACTGGGTGCCAGTCCTAAACTGTTTGCCCCTGTTAACCCAGCATAATTGGGTAATAATTAATTATGGTAATAATAATTACTGTATTACCCAATTACTGCTGAATGAACAGAGGTGAACAGTTTAGGGTACTTGGAGGGTAACCAATTGGTGGGTCATGTTCTGGGGAAAACTAGTACTGTATGGTAAGGTTGATGATGAGCTATGTGGAGAGGGGGGAGTCCAGGAGCATCAGACTTTGAATACAGCTTTTTGCATGCTACAATACTGTGCAGTACAGTATTTACAGACCTACACTGTAGTACTGTATACCTTTACAATTTAGATTATGGTTATGCTTATCTCTTTGTTAATATCATCTTGAGATTACTACTTACATTCCTTAAAGTTTAATTATTCAAAATATTTTCCTCTGCTATACAAGCTTAACAGGTTTACAATTGTCCTCTCTCCCAGCACATACCCGTACTGTGACTATATTCTCATATTGCAGTTTAAACTCCAAAATAATAAAAAAAAGGCCTCTGTTGAAACTGCTTGCTTCTTGTTCATAAGTACAAGAAGGTACACGTCTCAAGTACAAGTACAGAAGTACTTGTACTTGTACAAGAAGTACAAGTACTTGTACAGAAGTACAAGTCTCAATCCCTTGTACTTACCTGCATAAACCTGGTAATACTTTCACATGAATCTGCCCACAATAAATGCACCTTATTCCCTATCATTCATGTCAAATATGGCAATTGTATTAAGTATTTGCAACACTGTAGTAATTGTCCAACTGGTAGTTTATGCCAATTGCCCAATAAAAGCCAGGTATAAAAATATATGCAAGCAGGTAGCTAGGCACAGACATAATCAGACAGACATGAAAACCCCAAAACACCAATCAAGAAACAGAAAGAGGAAGTGATATTAAGCAAACAGTAATGTTTCCCACTGCTACATTTCCCGAGCTTGGTATTACAGCTACTTGATCACAAGATAGCAAGCACCACATTTATTTTGGCTTGGTGCCTTCTTTTGATAATTACTGTACTTATCACATTTATTATTTTCACTGTTGACAGACTTTGCGGGCAGGTGAGGAAATCCAGATGGTTGCATTCCAGCAGCGGAAGACTCGCATTAAGGAGGTGTGCACTGCGTGGGGGGCTTACTCTACTAAGGCCAAGTTTCTGAAGACTGGCCGCACGGTCACAGGAGACAAGATTAAGGATGAGATAGTTAGAGACAAGACAGACCTCTCACAGTCACAGCTAGAGAGACTTTGGCAGCTAAATAAAAGGTGAGAAAATATTAATTTACAGTATTTCAGGAGAGGGAACATGTTCACTGAGGAGAGAGAATAGAGATGGTGAGGGGAAAAATTATTTTGGGTAATACTGAACAAAAGACAGTGCATATTTTGCTGGTGCTTTTGGCTGCCACTCACTGTAACACATGTCAAGCATGTGTGCTAGAATGTAATGAACATTGGACTAAAACCTTTCTATTAACTATGAAATGCTTTCCAAACCCCTCTTCCTCCATATACAAAATTTGAAGTATAAAAAATAAAATACTGTAATATAATTATTTATCAGCCATATTCACATACAGTATCAATGCTGAACTGTAAAACCAACACACTATTGCAAGACCTAATTGAACCACTCTGCTTCAAAGAAATGATGTGGCACAAGTCTATGCATAGACTATCAACATTAGTAAGACTGGAATTAAGATCATAAAACCTAAATATAAATACTGTAGCTTTCTTTTTATAGTTAACACAGTGTGCTCCTGCCTGTATTACATAATCCTTCAATTAATTTTTGCACTGTGATGAGTATTTAATTACCAGGTATATGAGTATTTAATTAATTGTAGTTACAGGATGAGAGCTACACTCGTGGTGTCCCGTCTTCCTAGTACTCTTTGTTTCAAAGTGTTATATGACAGAGTACTGTACTGGGAAGACAGGACACCACGAGCATAGCTCTCACCCTGTAACTACACTTAGGTAAATATATACTCATCATAGTGCATAAATGAATTGAAGGATTATGTAATAAATGCAGGAGCACACTGCAACTATAAATGCAGGAGCACACCGCACAATATTCTTTATGTGGTCCTCAGGTGATAGTTTTCTATCTAGAACCACCCCTAGATCTCTTTCTTTATCAGAATTCTTTAAAGATTTCTCACATAATATATAGTTTGTGTGGGGTCTATGTTCTCCTATTCTGCATTCCATAACATGGCATTTATTCACATTATTCCATTTGCCAAGTGGTGCTCCACACTTATTTTGTCTAGGTCTTTTTGAAGGGCATGCCAATCATTTAAGTTTCTTATCTTCCCTATTATCTTAACGTCATCAGCAGCATGTTCATATAATTCTGTATTCCTATACAGAGTATCATCCTCATTTCTGGTGATAGCTCTAGTGTCACTTGTATCTTGGAGGAAGCTACAGGGAATTTAAGTAAAGTAAGGCAGTAAATAGGCAGTACCAGAGTTAAGCATGTATGGCCAATACGTAACCTACCCAAAGCTGTTTCCCACTGCCTATTACGGTGGTAGAAGGAAGACCAAAGGAATAAGGTACCTTTTAAGAGTGCAGAGCTTGTTACCTGTGACCACAGACCAGCGACCCTGCCAGTGGTCTCGGATAGAGGAATAAATGAGTGGGTAAAAATCAGAATAAGGAATACCTTTTGGTGAAATAAGACAGGTGCAGATAGCCTCCTTAGTGGCATTATTTGCATGTTTAAGGTAACACCAATATGACTGGAAACCCAGCATAACACTGTCTTAACACCAGCCTTAAATCTGCTGGAGATAAGAAATGGTAAATGTTGAATTTTGACTACCTAAGTTCTCAAAAGTCAAGTCTGGCTCCTGGCCAGGCTTGGGGAGTACAAGAATGCCCAGATCCTCATTCAGGTATAATCTAGGTATCTGACCAGTCATAAAATGTTCACTGTTATATGGCAAATTAGTAGTATTTTGGCCATTTGTGCTGCAAATTTTAATGAAATACAAATTGCCACTGTAATTTTCACAATAAATTTGTGCCTTAATGCATTAATTCAGTCTTGCATTATTTGAAAAATATACACTTTGCTGCTATTGATTGAAATTATACTACAAGTGCATATTTTTAAACTTGATTTTGTTTCTAGTCAAACTGAGAATTAAATATTCAGCTAACAGGGCACAACTATTCTGCAGGTCAACATTTCATCAGATGTTTGTGGATCAGCAGCATGGCCTTACTTGGTGTAAGGTTCCTAAGGCAGCAAGCACTAGCTGGCTTCATGCATTTCTTGAGGTGAGTCTAATGGCCTTGATTTAAAAGAAAAAAAGGGGGGGGGGTACATGGAGTAAAAGGTGGTGGATGCCAGAATTGAGTTAAAAAAAAATCCCAATACTGTAACTGATACAACTAGGATTCATATCTGGAAAAACACACCTGACATGGCATTCATTATGAGGCAGAGTAGACAGTAATTATAGATATCAGAATGTTTTGTACATTTATTGATCCTAAAAAAGTAATCTTAAAGGGCACCACAGTAGGTGATGCCTCAACAAGAGGGAGTTCTGACATAAGCTTGTATACATACCCAAAAGCTTCCAGAAAAAGTAAAATTACAGTGTATTATGGAAAAATTAAATAATGTACAAATAAAAGAAAAATAATGTACTATGGAAAATTAAAGAATCATTGGAAGCTATGGTTTCCCATTTTTAGGGTCCTGAAGCCTGTTTGCATGTTTGTATACATGCAAACCTAGCCTGCACATAGGCTCTTCAGTCTCCCTTGGCCAGCTACTTGCCTTCCTGCAATAAGTTTTTGTTCAATTAAGACCAAGATCTAAAAAGTAACTAGCAAAGCCTTCCTGTGCTACAAAAGGAAGATCAAGAAAGATTGGAAGTACAGTACTATATATAAGGATTGTCATTATAATATATCACAGCTTGGTAATGCAGTGAAAATTATCTTCCATGTGCCTGAAATTTAGTTTTAAAATGAGGGAGACAAAAATATGAATAGTGAGTGGTAAAAAATAAAGTAAGATGGAGATAAGACAAGACTGGTCTAACCATCTACCTAAAATGGA
The DNA here is from genome assembly GCA_020271785.1 of Procambarus virginalis. NCBI lineage: Eukaryota > Metazoa > Arthropoda > Malacostraca > Decapoda > Cambaridae > Procambarus > Procambarus virginalis. The sequence goes on along the minus strand of WNGS01066681.1, from coordinate 6,985,913 downwards.
ACTGGGTCACACGAGTGACAAAAGTTTGATGTTCAATAAGGCATACAGCCCACATGGTAAACCAACTTGAATCATGTGAGTTACAGGCTTTGTATATGGGGAACCTTTGATAAATTTTAACTAAAAAGGGGATTTATTTAATTACATGTGTGTTCTTTCAGATAGCAGGAGTGCAAGATGTATCATCAAAGGATATGGCAGGGAAGCATGCTTTGCTAAGAGAAAGATACCCACTCTTGACTACTGCTCTGTTAAAGCGTATCATACCAACTACAATGAAGTTTATGGTTAGTGTTTAGCTGTTAATACATTTTTGTTTCAAGGCTTCATTATACATGTACTGATTAAAATCTTAATTTTGCAGGTATACCGCCAATGTATTGAAAACTTGAAGGCTCTTTCCATATTTCTGATATACTGTACAGTAATCCTTACTCCTAAAAATTTACACTCGGCAGTCCTCAAACAAGCATTCAAATATCAACAACATATACCTGCCTTCTCTCTTGTATATCCTATGTTTTGATGATTTTTTTTTTCTCAGCTGTAAGCTTCTGCTGTTATTTTTAAACAAGACCCATGGTGCTCCTGTCGTTTGTGAATGATTTAATATGCCTCATTATATTCAAAGTTACAAAATAATCTGCGGTGTCACTCTGCACTATAGACCTTTAATAATCGTTTGTCAACTTAGGGGAAAAAGTCCTGAAAGCCTTAGCTAGCTTCCTGGGCATTATTAAAAAATTGCCACCATTACAGGTGCACCATCCATTTACTAATGCCTCTCTTTGGAAACATTAATGCTATGCAGAATTCCAATAGCTTTTATAGGCCAGGAAGACATTTGTGATAATGAGAAATCGATTAAAAATAATTTGCATGAAATTAATATTCGGAATGACGGAAACATTTCTTCCTCACTAAGGCAAAACTAAATTAAACAATTTTCCTTTTATCAGAGATGTTTTATGATCTAAAAGGAGTTTTTTTTATATAATTTTGGTTTGTTTTATGTCCACCTAAAAAGGGACCTAAAACTTGGTGCACAGTTTGAAGGCTAAGATCAGATCTGTTGTCTGGACAGGACCGTAGTCAGGCACGATGCTATTCAGGCACCAGCCTCATAGAAAACTTTCAGGTCGTGCTTGTAGGGTTATGATTATGTGGGGTCACTGAAGAATACTCATTCCAATCCAAAATGATCAGGAAAAGTTCATTTAAAATTCATTTATTCAATATTCATTTAAAAAATATTGAAGCTCTTCCTAATCTTTCCTTGGCATCATAGGTGACTGTCAAAGAGTTTAGTTTACCTGTTAGTTTAACAGCCAGTTTAGTAGGTGTCAACTGGATTTCAGTGATTTAACTGTGGGTTTTATTGTTCTGGGACATTTAATCTTGTGTTTAATAACCTGTTGACAGACGAGGCCTTGGAGTGTGTTTACAGGTCTTTGAGTGGCCCTGAAGTATTTCTTGACTGTAATTTACTTTGTTCAGGGCTTGTTTGTTCCTTGGTGCAAAACAGTGGATTAACTTCTCAGATTTTACTTCTTTATTATTTACTGTCCACTGCAACATCAGACAGGTATGTAGGCATTTGTTTGCTGCTTACTGGGTACATTCAGCCATTACTTCACTTGTCCATGTGAGCACATTGATTGTTCTGAGGATGCTTGTGACACGAATATACACAAATAACACATTTTTTCTGGCAGCTGAGTAGCTGGCAGAAAAATGTATTATTTATGTATGTTCTAGTGTCACAAGCATCTCTCATTTCTTTGTTGATTTGACAGTTTGATTAGTGATTGCCAGCCATTTGTATCTTGGCACAACATTGTAGCTACAAGGGGGCCTCGTAGTCTGGTGGATAGCGCGCAGGACTCATAATTCTGTGGCGCGGGTTCGATTCCCACACGAGGCAGAAACAAATGGGCAAAGTTTCTTTCACCCTGAATGCCCCTGTTACCTAGCAGTAAACAGGTACCTGAGAGTTAGTCAGCTGTCACGGGCTGCTTCCTGGGGTGTGTGTGTGGTGTGGGAAAAAAAAAAAGTAGTTAGTAAACAGTCGATTGACAGTTGAGAGGCGGGCCGAAAAAGCATAGCTCAACCCCTGCAAACACAACTAGGTGAATACAACAGGCTTCTTTGCACTGCAGTCAGGAGTGGAGGACATGATTTGTCCATGGTTTAGATCTTGTTTTGTATCCCACTTTATGGCAAGTAAGTAAATATAAAAAAACGACACCAAGCCTGGGAGACTATATAGCACCATCAGTGTTGCTGGATATTCAAAAGGCACCAAAGTTCACAAGATGCCAATACTAAAACAAAAGTGCACAGGACAAGCAATATCGGAGATATCAGATTCGCAAAGGATTCTATCGAGGGACAAATGACCACAAGACATTTGCAAAGAAAAACACACGAACATCCTGAAAATTGGGACATTCTATAAGAATATGCAAAACTGTAAAAGGAACAATGCAGTTGGACATCAAAGAGGAGGGCGGTGTTCCATTAAGTGCTAGCAAGTTTTAAATCTGTTAGAGATAAGAAATAGTCAATATTGGATTTTGACTACCACAGGATTCATAGGATTACATGACTCCAGAGCCATGAGAGCACTGCAAGAGTCAACCAAAGGTTATACAACTTGGGATTCCACTGAATCCACGAGAAGTCTGGAGGCCTCTACTGAAGCTAATATAACTTGTACAATATCGTGTTTCAGAGGTAAGGTGCACAGCTGATCACTGGCTCGAGTCGCCTCATTGCTCCAATTGATTTTCTCAATATCATTATTACTGTATTGTAGTCAACTTTTAATTTAATTCAAAGATAGCTTTATAATTTTCCATCTCATGATGTTATGTTTTTTGTTTAGGTGGTTCGTCATCCATTCGAGCGTGTTTTGTCAGCATATCGAGACAAACTGGAAGATTATAAACGAGATTTAAAGGACAGGTAAAGACAAAAGTTATAAAAATGGTTCCTAAGATAACTGCTGAAAACTTGTTAACATTGGACAAGAATTGTTACATGCTTTTTAACTGTTTCAAAATCATAATTGTTAAAGTATTTATGATGTGCAACAAATCTTAAAATTTGAAAACAACAAGTACTGTACTATAATTTGATGCAAGAGATTTGATATTAAATGCCAAATTTGTTGTTTTTACAGTACAGTATTATCAGTAAAGCTACTGTAATATAATTCCAGTTAAGTTAATAACCTAATTATTTTATTTTTATGCATTACTTTATAGGCAAGCATTTTTTTAATACTTTTCTATTTTGTATATAATATATAATTTATTTGCTGTACTGTATATTTTATATCTTGGTACAGTATCTTGCTTACTTTCAGGGGCGGATATTATTATGCGATCTATGGAAAAAGAATCGTCAAAGCCTACCGTAAGTCCAGCTCGAGTAATGAACACAGTTATACCAGAAAGGAACCCACGTTCCGGGAATTCATCCAGTATCTTCTTGACACAGATGTAGAAGAATATGATGAGCACTGGAGACCAATCTCCCTCTTGTGTACTCCATGCCACATACGTTATGATATCATTGCTAAAATGGAAACTCTTTCAAACGATGCAGAGTTTATCCTCTACCACCGTGGCCTTTCCAGTGCTGTGCACATGGAGTGGTCTCACAAAACAGACCAAACAAAGAGAACCTCTGATGTTGCCAAGACATATTTTTCCCAGTTGACTTCAAGTGAAGTAAAGCAGCTTTACTATAAATATATCATAGACTTCTTGATGTTTGAATATGAGCTGGAGCCTTATATGAAACTGACTGCATCTCCAATAAATAATTCACTTAGTGTAGATGAAGATGAAGAAAGTGAATATTATAATGAAGATGATAATGAAGAGGAACAAGATGATGATGATGTGGAAGAAGTAGTTGATGCCAAAGAAAATGAATATGAGAATGAATATGAGAATCAGGCAGCAGAAGAGACGGGTGCAGACACACTTGAAAATGGAACAGCTAATAATGATGTGTAGCTAGGAGAGTCTTTGCTTGGGAGAGAACTGGATAAGGCGTATCTCCTCTTTTTCTTCTCTCTTCTAGCTTTGTATATTTAACACCTCTAGCCTCTCCTTGTAGCGCTTGTTTTTTCAATACTAGAAACCATTTTAGTTGCATGTTTTTGCAACTTATTCAGTTTGTTGATGTGCTTCTCGAGATATGGGCACCATACAACCACTG